>OZ035844.1:11488956-11738192 GCA_964034765.1 Knipowitschia caucasica
CTCCAGCAGCAGCACCAGTCCTTGTGTTTGAAGCGCAGGCTCAGAGACATCCAACACTCCTCCAGAGAAGCGTTGGTTGCCAGATGCCTGCTATAGGTTAATGCTTTCACTGGAGGAACGATCGCAGGAGCCGTTTGATAGTTGACCCCGCGACTCTCCCTTTTGAGCATACGGAGATAGAAGGTCAGACAGAAATGATTGACAGTGAGAAGCTAATGCAAACGAATCAGAGAATACGGCCTGCTACACGTGCACGACTTACAGTAAAGGTGGCGGAGGCTGAATGTGGAAGAATGCAGCAATACACAAGTTATATAGATGTTTCCATTTGGGATGGGTGAGAAATCAAATAGCCAGGGCATGTTTTGTGGTTGCAAAGACTACAATTATTTAAGCAAAAAATCAATAAAGTTAGAAATTATCTTTTGTCTTGTTGAGTTCTCAAAATGTATTGGGTAGCACAGGTCTAACTCTGAGAATGTTGTGAGATACTTAATTTCTTGACGCAAGAAAGTTTGAAAGTGACATTATAAACATAAAGGTTATATCAGAAATCGCATCGCAATGTTGGTCATAAATATCGCAATTAGATGTTGCTAAAATCAGACAACCCTAGTTTCCACGGCAACCTCTTGCTCCTGATTGTCTCCGCCGGCTGGAGCTGGCAGAGACCAGCGAGTGAGAGAGAAGAGTGAAGTGGAAAGAAGAGGTTTGGACTGGAGCTCTGCCAGAGGTTCTGACAGCACCGGTGTAATGAACAGGACGGATGGTCCATAGGAGGCCCGTGTCTCTGGGGGGATCACCTCCTAATGACGGGCCAGCGTGCAGCCATCGAGCCCTTATGAACTGACAAGGCAGAAGACACACACGCACATTCTACAGCTTTGTGGGCTGAGTGAGTGTCCCAGCGGACGCCTAACAGATACGCCACGCAGAGAAACCCTATTAGGCCGTAAACTGAACAGATAGCAGCCGTAGGCAACATGCAGTCACTAATGCATCTGTGGGAGAAGCTATTGGTTTGATGTGGGGAGCATTGGAACATTACTCATGATAGGACTATTGAGGAGACGAAAGAATAGGCAATATTTTACTGATGAGGGAGGCAGTGCAAGTGTAGTAGTAGAAGTACAATCAGTAGTAGTAGTCACAGTGGCAGGAGTACAAGTAGTGGCGGTAGTAGCAGCGGTAGGAGTTGCAGTAGTGGAGGTAGCAGCAGCGGTAGGAGTAGCAGTAGTGGAGGTAGCAGCAGCGGTAGGAGTAGCAGTAGTGGAGGTAGTAGCAGTGGTAGGAGTAGCAGTAGTGGAGGTAGTAGCAGTGGTAGGAGTAGCAGTAGTGGAGGTAGTAGCAGTGGTAGGAGTAGCAGTAGTGGAGGTAGTAGCAGCGGTAGGAGTAGCAGTGTTGTGATTCCTCCCTGCTGGGTTCCTCATCACCCTCACCTGCAGAGCTCCACCTGATCATCATTCCAGCACTCACCAGATGCAGCATAAAAACCATCCTGACCTTGTCTCCAGTGCCAGATCGTCCCGTCACACCAGCGGTGAATCAACCTTCGGCTTGTCCTGGTACTTTAGTGTTGAAGTTTATTTTTCTACTGATACGCTTTTTTCTTCATTTTTTCAGTACCCAGCTGTGGAGCCTGCACCATCATTCTCAGTCCCGTCCTGGTCCCGTCATTGGTCAGTCTCTTACCTCATCTCTGTCGTCCTGGTTCCGTCCTGTCCTCTGTCCTGGTCCCGTCCTGGTCCCGTCCTGGTCCCGTCTTGGTCCTGCCCTGGTCCTGCCCTGGTCCTGTCCTGTGTCCTTTAAACCAGGCTCCTCCTTATTTAGATTTTTGTGAATAAACCTTTTGTCTACTCTGCATTTTTGGGTCCGCCAGTTCTTACACCTAACAAGTAGTAGTAGTCGCAGTGGTGGTAGAAGTAGTGGAGGTAGTAGCAGAAGTAGTAGCAGTGGTAGTAGTCGTAGATGTAGTAGATTCAAGAAATGCAATTGATCGACAATTGTGCAAAACCAAAGTCAATACAAAATTGGATTTCTGGTTCAGGGCTCCCTGGGGACTCTCAGATTCAAAAGTGAATTTGCAAAGACACAAAGACAAGAGAAAAACCCATTCAATACCTCCAGAACAAGAGCCAGTGAGGCATAGCGACTAAAGCTCAAATTTAGCTTTTTGTTTACGCCACTTCTTTAAACCTCACCCATCTCTAATTCTGAATGTTTTAGAATTAGTTTTTCCAATATCAAGCATCTAACAGTAGTTTCTCTCAGTGATTTATTTAACGTCAAACTGCTAATTATCCTTTTTTCCCCAATCGTTCCGCATTTTCAGCTTTTGGCAATCATCGTAACTATAATTACATTTGCTTGCACAGGAATGGATACTTCTGCCTTATAGTAAATCATTGAGAAGCACAGACGGATTATGGGATAGAGAGTAATTCTGTTCATAATCAAAGACTAAATGTTTTGTGTTTGCTCTGTCAACTCCAACAGGCATGGATCATAATAACGTCTACGCCAATCTAATCTGCATCTATGAGCTCTTTCAGCAGCGTGCGTTCTCCTATTGAGAGGCGCTGACTGATGCTTTTTGATTAGACCGTATTACTACTGTTATTTCTTGGCTCTGTGTTGTTTTTTTTTTTGAGAAATGATTCATGTGACTTATTTGCGTGGGCTCATTGGTGCGGGACCAGTCACCTGCTTGTATAAATAGATGCAATAGCTGTCACCATCTGCAGAGCAATCAAAGCTTCATTTAATTACACTCAAACATGGGAGAAGCCATTCTGTTGCCAGAACATGTGCACGAGCGACGAGCGACGGCGGCACGCTGGGGAAAGTTACGTTTGTAAGCATTTTATTTACACTGTAAGATAATTTTAGGACAAGAATAAGTTTTTTGACTGATAAATAGCATGGTCTTATTATTAGTATTACTATTGTTAGCTTTTTAGAATGATATTTATTCATTTGTTTTGTTTATATATGGAAGTGAAATACAATTTGACATCCTTTACACAATCAGTCGTAATAAACTGTTCCGCATATTGTCAATTTAAATCCATCATGGCGCCTACAGGGTTAATCCTAATTTTGCCCCAACACAAATGTTCATTTCCTCCCCCACTCCCTTAAACAGATAAAATCACATTTCTGTACACTTTTATCTGCTAACTTTCACACTAAACACACTGAAAACTGTCAAATACACTTACTGGAATGTGACACTTGACAGCGGCGTGGACATGTGTACAGTGATGGTACATTTCTGGGCTGACACGTCTCCGCGGCGACACTGACACAGACCAAAGCCCCTATCTGAGGCGGGGGTTATCATGGACGCCCCCGACACCGTGTATTTCCCATGAACTGACGAGGCCCCGGGTAGATAGTCACATCGCACTGGACGAGAGGTGAGAATATTATCTGTGGGAGAAGCCTGGGACAAAAGGTGAATTTGTACGACCCGTCTGCGTGTGCGGAAGATGAGCCAAAACAATATGACCGTCTAATTCAGGGGTGTCACACTTATGTTGCTCAGGGGCTGAAACAATAGAAGAGATATCCTTTTCTAGGTATTCTAATGTGACTTTTATGTGATTTTTCTTCTGAAAACAAAATGTGTTGTATTAAAATTGTTAAGATTGAACCAAAACTGGATCAAATATAAAGTCAAACACATTTTATATTGAACTATTTAACTTCTAATGATGTGTTACTGGATTAAAATGTTAGAATATATTACATTTGGTTGTTGTCAAGAAAAAATAAATTATGTATAATCTTCCTTTCCATTAAGCTGATAATAAACATTTTAGGGGCCACTAAAAAATTGTCTTGCGGGCCGGATCTGGCCCCCGGACCTTGACTTTGACACCTGTGGTCTAATTGATGTGGCAACGCAAACAATACAATTTATAGATACATAATTCTTTCTTCTTATTTCATGAATTCATCGCAATCTTTTGAATGTTTAAACAATGGAAGTGGGAACACACTTTTTAGACTACAATGGAATAAATGCAAGATTGATGCGTTTCAACCAGTGTGGGCGGGTCCCGGCTCAAAAGTGGTCAAAATGAGGTGCGCTGACATGCTGCAATACCACCCCGGGCCTGTGGGGGTGGACCCGGAATAAGAATTAGCCAATGCTAACATATAGCATTAGATGACCTCTCGAAAACGTCTTTACAGGATGGTCCAAAAGTTGTCTCTTGGCCCAAAGCTCCGTTCCACATGTGTGTCAATGCTGAGGGGGGGTTCTGGACCAGTCTAGTTTAGTCGCTGTGAATCTTTTGAAGTCTCTTGTTTAAATGAATGGAGCTCGTGCAGCTGACGCATGCACAGATGTGTTTTTTCACATTTTCCAGCCCCCGCGGCCATTTTGAATCTGCCCATAGGCCGCGGAAGTTGTGGCACATTAGTTAGAACGGCGTCACTCTGTCCGTTAATAGTTTTTTAGTCTTGTTTTCAATGTAATCCTGTGGAACGTTACAGGACAAGCACTGACATGTCTCCTTCTAGCCATAGACATTATTTTGATTGAGCAAAAATAATGATCTATTTTGAGAGATAAAACAGGCAAACCTCAAAAGAAGTAGGATACACATCGTTGTGCCAAACACTGGGGAACAACAAACGAGACTATCTTCTTCACTTTCACACGTTTCTTTCTGCACACCCTGAGGGATCCTAATAAACGCCTGATGTGACATATTAGTGTCAGATCAAAAACGTTTATCTTATCTGAACGGATTATGGCATTCATTAAGTCACACCACTATCAAGAACACATGACACACAAGTACCGTTATAACTTCATTTTATGGACTTTATGATAAAAGCTCCATACACAAGTCTAACATAAGTTTAAGGAAAGACATGTCAGATGTTTGGCAAAGCAACAATCTCAGGCACTCTTGACAGTTAACACTTTAATCACCAGAGGTTTTTTAGTAATAATTTCTATGACTAAAGCTAAAATGTGATGAGAGATAGAGGCTTTCTGTAAATTAGAGACATTTTATGGATGGTCCAAAGTTTATGTAGAGATTAAATGTACCCATCTAATATGCATATCATGGCTGTGGCAATCATGGAGTTTAGAAATTTCATGAAATGTTTGTTATCAAAAAGAAAATGAAAGACATACAAATCACTAGGACATGAAACACACACACACACACACCTAAGTCTTCCATGGAGCCGAGAAGGTTAACCAAAAGTCCTTTAATGGGGAGTGACTGGCCTATATTTCTGGTTTACTCATTTACTGGTCCACAGACTCATCCCATTGACCGGGCTCACTTTCCCTCTTTCCCTCGGTGGCCTCCATAATCCATGGAAAAAAACCAGAAGAACAGCCTGAGGTGAATCGACGCATACTCCAAACATTGAGTGGGTCATTCCTGGAAGTGGGCTCTCATTTACCCTGCAGTGATCTGAGGATTAGGGGCCAAAGCCGGGCTGTGGCATTTACCGCAGCCACGACGCTCCTGCACGGTGAAAGAAACGGTCGTGGAATATCTCAAGCCACAGCGGCCTCGGGTTTGGCTGCCATGGATTTCAATCTTTCGGAGACATCCCGTGACTCATTCAAATACTTTTCCCCTTTACTCATATATTCTGATACAAGAGTAAAAGGATTCTTGAATGCTATATTTTAAGAGTTTTGAAATGGCGGCGTTGCGATAGCTGCTGGAACATAGCAACCAAAAGTGTTGGACATACAAAAAGGTTTATTCTTATTTACAATTAACTCAAAAACTTAACTTGCACTAGCAGGTGCAGCTGAAGGCTGTGGTGGAGGAGCTCCCTGGGCGCCTGGACACTCTTCTGGCAGAGTCCGGCTCTAACTTCAGTGTGGGCCAGCAGCAGCTCGTGTGTTTGGCTCGTGCTGTTCTGAGGAAGAACCGCATCCTGGTCATAGACGAAGCCACTGCTAACGTCGACCCCAGGTATCAATCTTTCATCGAACAAGCAGGGTCATCTGGACTCGCTCTGATACCCCCTTAAGCTGCTAATTTATCTGTCAAAAATAATTAGTTTTTCCTTCCACATTTAAAGTAGTTTCCAATTCCTCGAAGGCACAGGCCTGGTTAAGTTAGGAAAAATCATCAGGATTCACCTTGGAAAAAAATACCCAAACTAATTTTTTTGCTTTTGACCTGAGGTTAGGACTAAACTAGCTTTAGGGAATATATTATACTTGAACCATAGACTATACATATTGAACATGCTTTCTTTCAGGACAGACGAGTTGATCCAGAAAACAATCCGAAAAAAGTTTAGTGATTGTACCGTGGTGACCATCGCCCACCGCCTCAACACCATCATTGACAGTGACAGAATATTAGTGAGTAGTTCATACACTGAACATGAAGAGTGAACTCTTTAATTTGAGCATAACAATTCATACATAACGAGTCTAAATGTTTGTTGAAGGTGTTGGACAACGGTGTAATCCAGGAGTTGGACAGTCCCTCTGCTCTGCTGCAAAACCCAGAGGGACTCTTCTCCAAGATGGTGCAGCAGCTGGGTCCAGCGGAGGCATCAGCCCTGATCCAGGCAGCAACGCAGGTCTTTAACACTTTATTTCTCAATGGAATTCTGGATAAGGCTCTTTTTAACATGTTAGTGTTTCATTCCAAGCAGAATTAAATTGTGATTGAAGTGCTTCAGCTTGGAATGAAAACCTGGTTGGGAGGCAGCTTCTTGAGCCTAAAATCATTACTTTGGTGTGAAAAAGTGCTATTACTCATGATTGACTCAATAAGTTTCTATGAAGTGCATTTGTGGAGCTTTAAAATTAGTTTTAATATTAACATTTACCTCTGAACAGTTTCCAATATAAAAGCAAACAAGGCACATTTCCACAAAAGGCACTGGCCGGTTATTACAGTACGTGCAAAAAGCCTTTTCAACTTTAAAAATAGTGTCCTAAAAAACAGTCCTGGCGGCAGCGTGGACTACAGAGCGGTTTCACAGATGATGAGGCTCTTCTCACACTCGTTCTCTAGATGGCCGTTTGAAGTATTGGAACGACTCCTGTTGTTGTAGGCCTGGAATGTGAAAGAAAGTTGATCAGAAAATCTACATGAGATGTCAAAGACAGTATTAATAAGTTCATAAAAATACAAGTTACAACATGCATTAAAAACCTGAGCTTAAATCAGCTGAATACAGGCGTTGAAGGTAAGGACATTTGGCAGTCATTCTTTGATTTTGTTAGCAGTGCTTTGAGATTGTTGTAAAGCTTACGAAAAGTTGTGCCAAACATTTAAACCGTGCAGGATCAGGTAGAGCTCCTTTAAACATTTACAATACTGTAAAGCAGAAGAGATTTAAACTCACCTTTTTAGCTAATTCTAGCAGAGAAACTGCTTCTTGTTTCCCCGTCTGCTGAACCATTTTGTAGAAAATGCCCTGTTTGTCCTGCAACAGGGTGTATGGCTCGTCGTATGCACTGATTCTACCAGCGTCGAGAACCTGAAAGAAAAATAATCATGATACAAACATCTGTGTTTCAGAGCTGACCAGAAGAGATGTCAATGCTGCATGAGCCAGATGTGCTTTAATAAAGAAAATCCAATACCTCTTAAATGTGACTTATCTGCCCCAACAGGTAGATTATGACTGCATTACTTTATATTGTGACCATGGGTAAAGTCTTTTATAGTGTTTTGTTCCTTTTAGTGTAAATAGGATTTAAAGTTGTGTATTGATATTTCTATAATATTAGTAACATGTGCCAGTTTAGTTGGACTCACCAGGATGCGGTCGCTGTCGATGATGGTGTTGAGGCGGTGAGCGATGGTGATGACCGTACAATCTTTAAACTTGTCTCTGATCGTCTGCTGGATCAGTTCATCCGTCCTACAAAAGATGCACAGCTGTAAAATCATGTGTAAATCTAACTGGACAAAATGTTCATAAATATATACTTTGAAGATGTATTAGTCATCATACTGTATGTATTGTGTGCTCAGACTTATACCACTGCAGGTAGCTACACAAGGAGAATGAAGTGTGGCCCACTTTAAACGCAAGTGAAAAATGCAACAATCTTACTTCAAGCGGCAATAAAATGTTTGTACCTCATTTCATTTCAAGAAAAATAAACTCCTTTCAAAAAAATGTATTGACCTTTCGGGACATAATTGTTACATACAGGACATGTTGGAAGCTTTGAATGGACAAATGGCAAGAGGGGGATATAGTTAACGCCCAGTTTCTTTGTATAAATATAGTTAGAACATTATACGAGTGCGGAGGAATCGTGTTCAAAGTAGTGCCCCCTTCACTGGACAAAATGGAAAAAAAGTGTGGGTGAACATCCGGCAGTAGAAACCGCGGAGTGAGCCATGTCAGATTCAACCGTTGCATTCTTATGAATAATACTGCTGCTCTGCGTAAAAAGGTTTTTTTTCTGTACCAGAAAGTGATTACAGCATTAATTTGTGGGGCCTTTAAGAATGGATTCTAACCCAGATACCTGGGGTCGACGTTAGCAGTGGCTTCGTCTATGACCAGGATGCGGTTCTTCCTCAGAACAGCACGAGCCAAACACACGAGCTGCCGCTGGCCCACACTGAAGTTAGAGCCGGACTCTGCCAGAAGAGTGTCCAGGCGCCCAGGGAGCTCCTCCACCACCGCCTTCAGCTGCACCTGCACACAGTGAAACTCTTTATGTCTAGGTTTATAAAGAAGCAGACACCACTATGGCAAACTTTACAATTAAAGTTTGTACTTGCTGTTAACAATCATGTTACTTCATGCCTGATATTTCACTGGAGCAACACATGGTCCATATGTTCAGTGGCAACTTAAGATAAACTAAACACCAATGCCCAGCCTTACTCTGCCAACATGAACATTGGAACATTCTAACTTAGAGTTGGGCTGGGATTGACGGCTCACTTGTCAATCCCAGCCCGTACACAACAAATCAGACAGTTGTCATTGCTAATAGCAATAGTTTACGCCCCAGAAATGTGCATTCCATCCTTGTTTACACACTAAGATTATTGTAGCAGTAGTGAATTAGTTAATTTGTTTCAAACCTCTAGATGTCGCCAGAATACTCCAACTCACTATGGGGGAGTGTGTGAGACTTTGCTGCTTTTAAGTCACAGCCGCCAGAGCCGATGGAGAGGCCAGGCACAGACTAGAGATTTGTATCTATTTTGTACGAAAATGTCAAAGTTTATAGAGCTAAAGTTGATTTGGTGTTTAGTTGTCCTTTAACTCATTGACTACCAGCCATTTGTGATGACTTCACTGATTTTCAAGACTCACAGAATATTGTGTGCTATGACTATGAAAAATATGAAACCAGAGTCTGAAAGACTGGACTGTCTACTTTCAGCAGCAAAAAGAAGTTTGTTTTTATCTTGTTTCGTTCTCCTGTGATCTCCAGTCCAAAAGAAGGAAGTGTGACAAAAAGCACCAGTCTTAGAAAAAAAGCTGAGAAAATGAGGTCTTTGTGGAAAAAAAACCGAACCTGCAGAAAAGTGACTGTTCCAGAAACTATCGCCAGTGTTCATCCATTAGGTGGCGCTACATTTATGTCAATAACAGTAAATCAGATAAGCAAAATTACAATGATAAACACTATAAATGACAATAAATCACAAGTGAACAGACAATATACTTATACTATAAATGCAATAGAATGCTGTTGTGTGTCTTTGTGTATTTGGGCGTGCACGTTTGTGTGTGTTTGTGTGGTTACATCTACAGAGTGTCGTTCTGTTTAGTCCGAGCGCTGTGACCACAACTGGACTCTCCTGGCTCCTGGTGTTGACTCAGTGATAGTTTTAGCAATAGTCCACTTTTCTGTGGCTTTTTTTGGGGTACACCGCTGGTCTGCTGCCCTGACCCTCCACATGGTCTGCTGCCCTGACCCTTCACATGGTCTGCTGCTCTGGAGACACATTTACTGCTCAAACTGCCTCCAAATGTAGTCTACCCCTGACTATATTACTCCATGCCTGCTTCACCTCTGTCTCTCCTGCTCAGCGTGCTCAGGCAGTGATCTTTGACCAAGACACCCACAGAGCTCTGCTGCCACCTGCTGGCTTATTAAAATACTGTCTACAGCCAAACCCCAGACTGTATGATACAGGGGACACAGACTGACAGGAAAAGAGAAAAAAAAGAATGTTGACGTCAATTGATGCTGGTTAATAGCATATGAGTTAACCTGGTATGTTATTATGCCAACAATGACAGACACATGTCAAACACATGTGTCTGCATGAACTGACTGTGTTCAGAAAAATCTAAAAGAAAATTGTTTTAGACTCGTGGTGATAGACCTGATTGGGCTAAGTGTCTAGAGATGGAATTGAACCTAGGTCCTTCTACGAAACAGCGTTAAACTTCCCACAAAAAATTATGGTCAACTTTCCCAAAAGGTTGTGGCCCCCATTCAACTATGTGTATTTTTTAACTAGGACCCAGAACAAAATGTCTTTGTCACCGCTGCTGGCACTTGGTTGGCATGTGATCATATACATGTTGTGCCTCACCTCCTCCAGCGCCGTCCACAGCTGCTCGTCTGAGTGCTGGGTAAAGGGGTCCAGGTTCTTCCTCATGGTCCCAGTGAACAGCACTGGGTCCTACACACAAACACTTTAGTAAACTTTTACAAGATCTCTGCATCAATGCATCACTTTACTTCACTGTACTGCTGTCACCTTACATTGTGTGCACCATGTGCACTTGTATATTGTAAATAGTAACTGTAACTCTATTTTAGATTTATTCTTTATTTTTTATTATCTCTTTCTGACTGAGCCAAAGCAATTTCCAAGTCTGTGACTTTCTGTTACTTACGTGGCAATAAAAATTATTCTGATTCTGATTCTGAAATTACAAATAAGACTGTCAAAGCTCCTGTCAAAGCGATGCAGTCTCTGAACTATGGATCTATAATAATAACATGGATCCACGTCTCTGAAGCCGCAGTGAACGCCACACGCTGCGGCCGCTTCGGGAGCGAAAGTCACCACACACGGCACCAACACACGCTTTAAAAAAATCCCCTCTGAATGACTCGCACACGCTTCAAAGCTTCCTCACGTTCTGCACACTTCCCCATTAAGATGGGTGGGTCTACTTACTGTCTGTGGTGTCAACATAACTTAGAGTGCATTTCAAATTAAAGCCGCAAGCGGCGTCGAACGGCCCTCGCCGCACCGCGCGACTCCCCGCACCGCGCGCACCACGCCGCCCTGCACCACGCCGCCCCGCACCAAGCCGCAACGCGCCGCTCCACAACGCCCCGCACTACGCCGCACCACACCGTACCACGCAGCACCGCTAAAAGGAGGTGGCACCGCCGTGTGATGATTTGTTCCCGTAGCCATAGAAGAATGTTAGTCAAATCGTAATGAATATGATAACTAGAGCTGGTTTGGCTCCCCATGTAAACTTTGACACAGTCTTTAGGGGCGCTAATGGGCCAATTTAAAATATTTCACTTTCACCTGACCTAAACCCTGGAGTTGAACAATGTATTAAAGTTTTGTGCAAATCAGACTTTGTTTGTGCAAACGGGGCAAATTTAATGTTGTCAAAAACGGCAAAAAAAAGGTCACATTTTTCCGCTCCGCTGCTCAAACAATGTTTCACTGATCAAAAATCCCTGAGGTCATTTTGAAGGTACATGTGTTGAGATGATGTGGAGCGATTTTGAGGCGAATCGGTGAAACGGTCGAGGAGGAGTCGCTTTCCAAGAGACATGTATGAAAACTTTTGCTGTTCATTTTTCCATTTTGCAGTGAAATTTATGATCTTCCTGTTTGTCAGAGGGATTAGCCATAATAACATTTTTTCCATGTCTTGACTTGAGGAACATGTGTACCAAATTACATGGTTCTACGGCAATTTTGACCTTGAACCCCTCCCATAGGCATTTTTAAATTGGCTGTTGTAGGTGGCGCTATAGAGCCAATTTCAAAATTTGAACTTTCAATTGACCTAGACCCAAGAGTTGAACCATGGATTCAAGTTTTGTGCCAATCACACTTTGTTTGTGCAAACGGAAACAATTTTTCTATTGTCAAAAACTGAAAAAAAATACGCCACTTTTGGCGCTCTGCTGCTCAAACAACGTTTGACTGATCAAAATTCCCTGAAGTCATTTTGATGGTACATGTGTTGAGATGATGTGGAGCGATTTTGAGGCGAATCGGTGAAACGGCCGAGGCTGGTTTGATGTTTGTGTGAGGTGTACATTTGCAATGAATGGGGAGCGTTTGTCGTCGCCACGGCAACAGGGTAAAAAATAAGCCTTGGACCCAATTGACTTTTTGAATCAAAACGGCAAAACAGATGTATGTGCAAAATTTCAAACATTTTGAAAAAACTAAATTTGAAAATGCCCATTTAAAACTTTGAAATAGTCTGTAGGGGGCGCTAATGTGTCAATTTGAATCATTTAACTTTCAAATTACCTAGACCCTAGAGTTGAACAATGTATTAAAGTTTTGTGAAAATCAGACTTTGTTTGTGCAAACGGGAGCAAATTTAATGTTGTCAAAAACGGCCAAAAAAAGGTCACATTTTGCCGCTCCGCTGCTCGCACAATGTTTCACTGATCAAAAATCCCTGAGGTCATTTTGAAGGTACATGTGTTGAGATGATGTGGAGCGATTTTGAGGTGAATCGGTGAAACGGCTGAGGAGGAGTCGCTTTCCAACCGACATGTATGAAAACTTTTGCTGTTCATTTTTCCATTTTGCAGTGAAATTTATGGGCTTCCTGTTTGTCAGAGGGCGGAGCCATAATAATATTTTTTTCTTGTCTCGACTTGAGGAATATGTGTACCAAATTTCATGGCTTTACAACAAACTTGATCTCCAAAACTCCCATAGGGGTATTATTTTGGCTGTTGTAGGTGGCGCTGTTCTGTCATAAAAATCCCATAAAAATAAACACCAAAATATCAAATTTTTCGCCAGGTCTGATTTTTGGGCCAAAATCAACAACTTTTCATGCATGTTCAGGGGGTCAAATTAAGGCTCAAAGTGCAGAAGAAAGAAAAGAAAGAAAGAAAGAAAGAAAGAAAGAAAGAAAGAAAGAAAGAAAGAAAGAAAGAAAGAAAGAAAGAAAGAAAGAAAGAAAGAAAGAAAGAAAGAAAGAAAGAAAGAAAGAAAGAAAGAAAGAAAGAAAGAAAGAAAGAAAGAAAGAAAGAAAGAAAGAAAGAAAGAAAGAAAGAAAGAAAGAAAGAAAGAAAGAGAAAAAGAAAGAAGGAATTTTTTTTTTAACGTCTCGAGCAAAAACAATATAGGTTTCAATGGCATGTGATACATCATTTTAAAGCGTTTGAGTTTACGCACGCAACTGTCACGTTTTGGTGAGTGACGGGCGCTGACGCGTCCGTCACGCACCGCCACCATTTGTTTTCACCATTGTGAAAGCAATAGGCCCTTACCCCGTTCGGGGCTCGGGCCTAACAAGCAAGACATAAAGAATTTAAAAGAGGAGAGAAAGAGCAAGAGAAAGTCCAAGGAAGAGCAGATCATCTACAGGAGCATGACTGGTTTGATTTCAACCAATGTTTGAGGACTCCTTTAAATGTTTGGTAGGTCCCACAGTTTCGAATGTGTTCCGGCAAAGTGTTCCATAATGTCTGATGGACGCCACCATTTAGTCCTGCGCCTTTGTATGTTACATTCTCCTCTGGTTAGTGCTCTGGTTCTGACTCCACGGTTGTTGTTTTTTTACTAGGGCTGTCAAAATTATCGCGTTAATTCACGTTAATTACCGTTTTCATTAACGCGTTAAAAAATAATTAACGCATGTCCGAATGACCCGCCCATTTATAATAATATCACTCAGAATGCCGCGGACACGTGCGTGTGTGATGGTGACAGCGGTAGCGTGGTCATATAATACACACATATATACACGCACAGGGGCCATTCTCTGATGTTGTGTGACACACGGAGGAGAGGAGGAGACACGCTGAAATGCAACCAAACTCGCAAAATTAAAGCTGGGGTACTACATTTTCCCTTTCATTAACAGCTCTTGTTGGTTGTACCCAAAAGTAGAAGCTTGTGAGTCAAACAGATTTAAGTACATTTGGTCTGAATAACAATGTGTCATTACATTTGAAAATCTCATTTAACTTCAATTGGAGTGGATTTGAAATAGAATGTTAAAAATGCGATTAATTGTGGGTTAACTCACCATTACTATGCGAAAAATTAATCGTTTGACACCCCTATTTTTTTTACATATAAAGTCCATTAAGGGAGAAGGAGCAAGTCCATTTAATACTTTAAAAATAAGGCAAGCATCCAGAAACTTCTGATAACTCTCAAAATCTAAAATGTTATACTTACTTACAATGTTACAATAATGATAAAGCAAGGGCTTCCTATCTAATGTTTTAAGTGTTTTCTTAAACAGAGACTTGAGTGGCTTCAAAGTGCTCTCGGACGTCTGGGACCAAGTCGTGTGGCAATCATAGTGTGCATGTAAGCCTTTGCTTACATACATGCAGGCCTTATAAGTTTGAAGTTTGCCAAGTTAAATGTAATAATATTCTATATTATTTTGACGTGGTCTTTGAAAGTTAAGTTTGAAACAAAGATAGAAAAGACTAGACCTTGTAATCTGAAAGTCTTGCAAGGATGTCCTGTCCACACATGTAAACAGTTCCCATCTTAAGCCAAAAAACACATGATTTAGTTATGTGTTAAGTTGAATGAATTTGGATCAGATGCACGTTGCAATTCTCACGGCACAAGAAAAGGAATGTTTTGAGTGAAGAAATAAAGCCTCGCCTTTACTTACTGACAGGAGAAGTGCATTCATCCATGTCCCTCTCTCCATTACAAACATTCGTCCATTCTACCAGATTGACAAAGCATCACGCGACGCATAAAGCTTGCATACCTTTTTTTCTGTTTTTCCATCCTTCCTCGCATGCAGCCATAATAGTCGCCTTACCGTTGTGGTTTGCCGAACTTAAATCTGTTAAGCTGCCGGTGTCATGCTTTTCTCAGCTCCGATCCCCTTCTGTTTACTCTAATTGCACTCTTTAAATAGTGTCTAATTTTGGCACCTGCTGTTAAAGTGCACTCAACGTCTGCGTACACGTCCATAAAACCCAAAACAATAACACATCGCTGCCGTTTTACACTGTCGTATCCTTACCTCACAATGCATAGATGCTAAAACGTTAGTGGATTTACAGCTGCACAGTGGAAAGGGGCCACGCTTCGCCCTTTCCTCCTGCTGCGATTGGGTGTCGACCAGAAGCAGCGGTGACTTTGAAACAATAGCCGTGTCTTTTGAAAGCAGATAGGACATTCCGACCGCACTAAATTTAACACTGCAACAGTGATTAATCATTGTATGCAAATTTCCTTGATGGTTCTCCTCACAAAATAGATAGTTTTGTGACATCACTTGGAAAGAAGTAGTAGGACACTTTGTAAATCGCGCCGACATTGATGGTTTAAACAGAGATTTTCCGTAAATGAAGATGGATAGTCGAGACGTCATGTCACATCTGTAAAGAACCAGATTTAATCCTTTTTCAGTATATTCCACGTTTGTTCCCCGTTTGACTGAGACCAGAGAGAGATCAGAGATAGAGACCAGAGGGAGAGAGAGACCAGAAAGAGAGAGAGACCAGAAAGAAAGAGAGATAGGAAAGAGAGACTAGAGAAGAGATAGACCAGAGATAGACCAGAGATAGACCAGAGATAGACCAGAGATAGACCAGAGATAGACCAGAGATAGACCAGAGATAGACCAGAGATAGACCCCAGAGAGAGACCAGAGAGAGAGACCAGAGAGCGACCAGAGTAAGTTATTAGAAAAGAGAGACCAGCAAGAGACCAGAGAGTTTCCTAAACAACTGCCTTAAAATGTAAAATCCATTTTTGTCCATATGTTAAGCTTGCTTGGAACATATACTTATTTTGAAAGGGTGTTGCCATTATAAGTAGATGAGTGGTGTGTGGTTATTTCAAATAAATTCATTCTTTGGTTTGAAAAAAGGTTTGAATTGTGGTTGATTAATGATTTAATGCAGGTCAGTTTTGATTTGAAGCATGTCCCGGGTAGTTCTGAAGACGTAATTTGCTATGTTTTTATCTGTTTTTTGTTTCCTTTCAATTTGACTCTGAATCAGTGTAACCTGGACACAGACCTAGAGTAGAGACAGTGCAGACTGTGCGTCAATATATGTCAGGAGCATAGACTGTATATTACCAAACGTAGTCACGCCTATCTCTGCCGTTCTAACTAATGGGCCAAAAATTGGGCTTTCATGGAGTGATTCAAAATGGCCGCGGGGGCTGGAAAATGTGTAAAAAAGCATCTGTGCATGTGTCAGCTGCACGAGCCTCATTCATTTAAACGAATTACTTCTAAAGTCCACAGCGACTAAACTAGACTGGTCCAGAAGACCCCCCTCAGCATTGACACACATGTGGAACGGAGCTTTGGGCCAAGAGCCACTTTTGGACCATCCTGTAAAGACATTTTCCGTAGGTAAGAAGATGCTATATGTTAGCATTGGCTAATTCTTATTCCGGGTCCACCCCCACAGGCCCGGGGTGGTATTGCAGCATGCCGGGACCCGCCCCCAGGAGATAACAACTTTGGCATATAAAGCAGTATAAGGCGTCCAACACTTAGAAGTTGTAGAAATGTCCAAAGAACCAGCTGCAGATAATGGAGAAATAACGGATTATTTAAGATAACATTGTTCCGACTTCAAACTGTTTACAGCACTTTGTAACTCACCCCTCTTCCCTTTACTTATGTCTCATTTAAGCTAAAAGGCACTTGTGAAGACTTGTCCTCGGCGCCCCAGGCTTAAAATAGTCATTCGCTCATGTCTCATCCAACATTCCACACATTCTAAGAAAATAACAATTATCATATCATATCTGTGCATACAACTGTAGAATTTTTATCTTTTTAACGCACCATGTTCTTTATTATTGTAATCCTTTGTGTGATTTCAATGGTTTTAATGTTTTTAATTACCCGTGTGATTTTAATGTTTTTAATTACCTCTGTGATTTTAATGTTTTTAATTACCCGTGTGATTTTAATGTTTTTTATTACCTGTGTGATTTTAATATTTTTAATTACCTCTGTGATTTTAATGTTTTTATTTACCTCTGTGATTTTAATGTTTTTAATTACCCGTGTGATTTTAATGTTTTTAATTACCCGTGTGATTTTAATGTTTTTAATTACCCGTGTGATTTTAATGTTTTTAATTACCCGTGTGATTTTAATATTTTTAATTACCTCTGTGATTTTAATGTTTTTAATTACCTCTGTGATTTTAATATTTTTAAATGACCCGTGTGATTTTAATATTTTTAATTACCTCCTGTGATTTAATATTTTTAATTACCTGTGTGCTTTTATATTTTAATTACCTCTGTGATTTTTAATGGGTTTTTAATTACCCTGTGTGATTTTAATGTTTTTAATTACCCCTGTTAAGTTGTTAATTACCACGTGGGTGTTTTTTAATTTTTAATGTTTTTAATTACCTGTAGTGATTTTAATTTTTAATTACCCGTGTGCTTTTCCAGGTTTTTCATTACCCGTGTGATGTTAATGTGTGTTAATTACCCGCTGAGAATGTGTGACTGTTTTTAATTACCTCCTGTGAGTTTTAAAGGTTTACACCTCTACAGTAAGATTGAGTGCGATGTGATAGCACGTTGGGAGTAATTTCTAACTGGGGACGGGTCTCTCTACCGGCGTTGGCGAAGGGGAGCTGGGCCTCCGGATTCACCCGTTTAATGATTTCCTGGCGGGGAATGGCTAAGAATGATCCTTCGTCTGCTCAGCAACAACTCCCCAAACCAGGAAACGCGCACAGCGCACGCAGAGTGGCGACAGAGAAGTGCAGGTGTGGTTGACGAGAGTGACGCAGGCCAATACCCACAACACCAGCCCCCCACACCCAGCACCACGAACTCTGAAGGCGGTGCAGAAACGGACAGAAACATTTAGTTTGAGTTCGACCACAAGACGGTTTGGTTGTGTGGTACAGCGACTTCTTAGATACCCACTTTACAAGGGAACTCCAGTGACATTGGGCGAAGTATGCAAAATCCCACGGAATAAAAAGTGGAGAATTACAATGGGAAAAAAATTGCGGAAATGGCAACATAGTTCTTAATTTTAGCACATTTTGACTCCTTCACCCTAACCAACAATTGCCAAAAGGGACAAGTTAAATGAAACACATGCCACGGGTACATCAAATAAGGCTTATTCAATGTGCTAGGATTATGACAGTCAGAAATTCAAGCAATTTTACCAACATATAAGTTGAGTCCCGCCAACTCCGTGGTCGGGGTCTTCCCCTGGGTCTTACTCCTGATGGTACATGTCCAGACACACCCAAAGCGGCCATAATAGACCTCAACTGGCTCCGTTCAACGTGGAGCAGCAACGGTCTACTCGCCCAGGCTACCTCCAGTGTGACTCACCTTAGCTCAAAGGGAGCTCCCGTCTTCACTAACTTTGGAACACTTAAAACTAATATATAGTAACAATTACCACTTAATATCACACGGAGCAGGCGCCTACTACTTCCAAGACCTTGTTTTACGGTGGGGGGGGGGATGAAGGATTACGAGAAAACCGGTGTACACGTATTATGGTCAAGTTTCCTATATTTTTCATGTTGTGTTGAACCAAAGGCCTGAAGTGTGTCTGTATGAACCGGACAACCGCGTGTGTATACTCCTGGATAACACAGGTGCGTACAATTGTAGTTTTGTTTCCCGTCTAGGCTGCTCACAAGCAGACCAGGAGCAGAGACAATAGGGACAGCTTTTAAAAGAGGGGAAAGTATAAATTTGACATTGACTAGGATGCGAAGAACGTTGTATAAATTGAATTATTGATGAGATGAGAAGGGTATAATATTCCAAATCCAACATGACACTCTGTTAGCCAGGTCGTTCTCTGGTCCTCTCGCGCTCTGGTCTCCGTCTCGTCTGGGTCTCGCGCAATCGGGGCTCTCGCTCTCTGGTCTCTCTCGCTCATTCTGGTCCCGTCGCTCTCCCTCTCTTCTCTTCTCTGGTCGCGCCCTCGGTTCACTCTCGTGGTCGCGCTCTGGTCTCGATCGGGTCTCGCGTCTCGGGTCACGCTCGGAGACTCTCGCTCTCTCGGCCGCTCTAGGGCCACTGCTTTCTGGTCACGCTGGTCTCTCCTCTGAGCTAGCTCTCGCTGGGTCCCTCTCTGGGCACCTCTCGGTCCTCCTCTCTCTCGTCTCACATCTGGGTCACTCTCTGCTCGCTCTCGCTCGGTCTCTCCTCTGGTCTCTCTCGCTCGGGTCCCTGTCTCTCTGGTCTCGCTCTCTCTCTCTCTGGGCCGCGTCTAGTCTCTCTCTGGTCTCTCTCTTTGTCGCTCACTGGTCGCTCTCTGCTCTCTCTCTGGTCTTTCTCTCTGGTCACGCTCCTGGTCCTCTCTCGCTGAGCTCTTCTCACCGTAATAATTCCACATGCAAGCGTGTTGCGATATGGCCTTAGATGACGTTTGGCATTACCCAGTAAAGAGTCGTAAACACAGCCACCTAGGTGAAAAACATGTGAGTGGACAAGGCGTGGGGTGGGTCGCCCCGGGTGGTTCCGGCGGATTCAAACAGGTGCGGCTTCCAACCTGACGAAACCAACAGAATCACGTTAATGGGTGTGATAACCGGAAAGAGACCACAAGAGAAAGACTAATACGTTAAATGTAGTTTATGACTTGTATTTTGATGGAGGACGTATGCTGGCACGCCTCTGAATAGTAGCATTCTGACTTGGTGTCATCTGCTTCTTTCACTGCCTTGGTCAAACGAATCCCGGTTCAGTGAAGTTGTGTTACAGCCACCCCTCTCCATCCAGGTGCTTCGTGCTTAGGGGGACAGCGACTTGCCGGGCAGTTTTGGGAAGATGGCTTACCCTTGCGCTCGGACTGGCCGCCCAGCAGTGGTGCAGGAGAGGCACAGGCTTCAGTCCTCAAATGACGTGCGGGGCCCATGATGTGTTAGGAGGGTTGTGTTGGCCTGAAGCACCTTCAAAAAAATGTAAGTGATTTGGTTAAACGGGTTCATGGGATAGGTTGTATTGGGCCGGTTGGGAATCTTCTCAACAGGAAACTGCAGCAAAATTCTGCGTCGGGACAAGGTGTGTGTGGGCGTACATATTGAGTGTCCCAGGTGACCAAAGTGCGTGGTGCGATTACCATGGCTCTATGACTAATACCTGGACTATGGTATTGCTTGTTGATTGCTGAAGAACTCATTGTGACGGGGGGCTTCTCGCAGGTCCTGCAGGACTAACCCAAGACTAAATTCACGTGGGACTACCCCAGAAACTTTCCCATCGAACTCAATGTCAAGTCAAACCAGCACGACCTCAGCTGACAGAGAACCTGACAAGAACCGACAGCGGTCTGAAAAGATCGGATTTTGTGTGGGATTTTAAGGGTCCCTTGGGGTCAATTAAAAGTGAAATAAAAGAACTTGGCTGATTAGTGCCCCTACAGAAGAGTCAAAGTTTTCCAAGTTTTCATACTGGAAAACTCTGAAATATCTGTAGGGGGCGTTAATGAGCCCTAGTTCAATTATATCCACTTCAAATGACCTCGACCCTAGAGTGTGATACCATGGATTCAAGTTTTGTGCAAAAAATCGGAATTTGTATGTGTAAACGGGTGCAAATAGAAGGATTGTGAAAAACGTCCAATAAACACTCACTATTTTGCCGCTCCGCTGCTTCACACTACATTCACTGATCAAAAAACCTTGAGGTCCTTTTGATGGTAAATGTGTTTAGACAATGGTGGAGTGATATGATCCATCGTGAAACGGCCGAGGAGGGAGTCGCTTTCCAACCGACATGTATGAAAACTTTGCTGTTCATTTTTCCATTTTGCACGTGAAATTTATGGGCCTCCTGTTTGTCAGAGGGCGTAGCCATGATAACATTTCGGGTCGTATCTTGACTTGAGGAACATGTGTACCGAATTTCATGCTCTACGACAAACTTGACCTCTAAACTCCCATTGGCTGTTGTAAGGTGGCGCTGTTCTGGGCATTTTTGAGTCCCATAAAAATAACACCCAAAATAATCAAATTTTTCACCAGTCTTGATGTTTGGTCAAAATTTTACAACTTTTTCTCATGTTCATGGTTGAAAAAAGGCTCATAGTGCAGAATTAGACATCTCTCTCGAGCAAAAACAATAGGCCCCTTTCCCCCGTTCGGGGGTTCTACCGGGCCAATAATAACCCCCATGAATTTTTCAGAGTGTCAATTTTGACTAGAGCTTGAAATTCGGTACACATGTTCCTCAAGTCAAGACATGGAAAAAATGTTATTATGGCCCCGCCCTCGGAACAAAACAGGAAAGCCCATAAAATTTTCACTGCAAAATGGAAAAATGAAACAGCAATTCATTTCAACCTTAGGTTTGAAAGCGACATCATCCATCGGAACGTTTCACCCGATTCGCCTCAAAATCGCTCCACAACATCTCAACCCATGTACCTTGAAAATGACTTCGTGATTTTTCATCAGATAAACGTTGTTCAAACAGGGAGCCTGCAATTGTGGACCTTTTTTTGGCCGTTTTGGACAATATTAAATTTGCTTCCCGTTTGCACATACAAATTCTGATTTTGCACAAAACATTAATACCATTGTTTTAACTCTAGGTCTAGGTCTATTAAAAGTGAAATTAAAAAACTTGGCTCATAGTGCCCTACAGATGGAGTCAAAGTTTTCAGAGTTTTTCATACTAAAAACCTCTGAAATAGTCTGTATGGGTCGTAATTATCATAGTTCAATTATTTCACTTTTCAAATGACCTCGACCCAAGAGTTGAACCATGGATTCCAGTTTTGTGCAAATCGGAATTTGTTGTGTAAACGGGAGCAAATAGAAGGTTTGTGAAAAACGGCCAAGTAAACACTCACATTTTGCCGCTCCGCTGCTGCAAAACAACAGTTTCACTGATTCAAAAATCCTTGAGGTCCTTTAGATGTACATGTGATTAGACATGTGGAGTGCTATGGAGGCCAATCGGTGAAACGGCCGAGGAGGAGTCGCGTTCAACCGACATGTTGAAAACTTTTTGCTGTTCATTTTTCATTTGCAGTGAAATTTATGGGCCTCCTGTTTGTTGGGCAGCCATGTAACATGTCGTATCCCATGACTTGAGGAACATGTGTACCGAATTCAGGGCTCTACGACAAACTTGACCTCTGAAACTCCCATTGGCTGTTGTAGGTGGCGCTGTTCTGGCATTTTTTGAGTCCCATAAAAAAAAAACACCAAAATATCAAATTTTTCACCAGGTCTGAAGTTTGGTCAAAATTTTATAACAACTTTTTTTCATGCATGTTTCACGGGGGTGAAAGTAAGGCTCAAAGTGCAGAATTTACATCTCTCGAGCAAAAACAATAGGGCCCTTTGCCCCGGTCGGCTCTGGCCAAATAATAACCCCCATGGAATTTTTCGGAGGTCTAAGTTTGTCGTAGAGCCATGAAATTCGGTACAACAAGCGTTCCTCAAGTCAAGACATGAAAAAAATGTTATTATGGCCCACGCCCTCTGACATACAGGAAGCCCTTAAATTTCACTGCAAAATGGAAAAATGAACAGCAATCATTTTCCATACATGTCAGGTTGGAAAGCGACTTCACCCTCGGACCGTTTCACACCGATTCGCCTCAAAACTTCGCTCCACATCATCTCAACACCATGTACCTTGAAAATGACTTCGCGATTTTTTCATCAGTGAAACGTTGTTCAAACAGTGGAGCTGCCAAATTGTGACCTTTTTTTGGCCGTTTTGGACAATATTAAATTTTTGCTCCCGTTTGCACATACATAGTCTGATTTGCACAAAACTTTAATACATTGTTAATCTCTAGGGTCTATGGTCAATTAAAAGTGAAATAAAAGATACTTGGTCTCATTAGTGCCCCTACAGTTGGAGTCAAAGTTTTCAGAGTTTTTCATACTAAAAACTCTGAAATAGCGGAAGTGCTATCCACTCAGCCACCGATCAAAAAACCTTGAGCCATCCGCCGCCGCCTGTCCTTGGTACAACAACAAACCAATCTCTACGCCCGTAAACACTGCAAAAAAATTATAATCGAGTGTTTTTTTTTTTTTTTTTATCTCAATATAAGTACATTCTGACTGTCTTTCTAAAAACAAGATTTGCCAATAGAACAAAGCCCAGAATGTTGATTTTTTTTCATCCCAAGGGAGACATTGTATATTTTTCAAACAATATTATTTTGCTTGTTCCATTGACAAATCTTGTTTTAAGGCTATCCAAAACATATACAATCAAAATTAGCGCTAACTGAGAATACATTTAGGTCAAATTAATTTCAACTACTGGCCTATCCTAGGTTTCCTGCACTCAAGCAACCCCAGTAAACTTGCCAAACTCCTAAGCGAGTTTTTCACTGACTCATTTTTCCCCATTGCACAGTCACTATTTGTCTATTCGACAGCCGGCTTGGGACCCGCATTCTCTATTCCAACAGGGCCATCTCAGGGATACACAAGCAACACAGGAAGCCAGGATATTTTTGCAGTGACCGATGCATGCGCTGCGGAAATACTACAGTCTTTCGAACTTGGACTGGCATTTCATCTCTCTAAAGTTGAAGCAAATTGCGCGAGATTATCTGAGTGGTTTTCCTTATTATGTAACCAGCACCAGGACAGAGAAGGTGTTCATTTTAAAATTCAGAAGTTGGTGGGAGTGAGTTTGGGTGGTTTTAGACACACCTGGAAGTCCCGGTCTCTCACAACGACAGTATTGTGCTGCCGGCGGCTGCAGACAGAGCTGAGGTTTGGGAGCTTTGCATAAGAGGACTTTCCCCCTTCTCCTGGCGATCAGAATTTCATGAACTCCAAGAGTGTCCCGGGTTTCTTACCTCCCGTGTCAAAGTCAACATCGTCCTCGTCCACGCTGACCACGTACCCACCCGGGGAGAGGTGAGGGTTGCTGGGGGGAGGAGGGTAGACGTCGATAACTTCAAGGGGAACCTAAACACAAAGAAATATCCATGGATGATGCAGTACCAATGATCCATGTAATTGAGAATATAGTTGGGCCAATCTGTGGACATAATGGTTCAATTCAGTTCAATTTGTTTTTGTATAGCCCTAAATCACAGCTGTAGTCGTCTTTCCAGACCAGAAATAATGGTGGAGATAGAGAAAAGCACATGCAAAATATTGTGGTTTTATTTAAGGTCAAAAATAACTAATGCAAGTCAAATCTATAGACCTGAAAGTAATTTAGAAACGTGAAACCAGAGAAGTAATGCCACACACATTGGCAGTCAATCATTACAATACAAAGTGCATGAGAAAATAAGGAACTCCCTTAGACGCTGCAAATGGTAATGAATTAAAACAGTCTTCTTTAGTTTAGCAAATGGCTAGGAAGGTAACCGGGAAGGCTAAACTCCTCAGACTGTCAGTCAAGCTGCATAGGGAGCCCCCTGCTGGAGAAGTATGGTAACAGCACTATCCTCTCCTCCTTCCTACTTTACCTGTTTAGCATTATTAGGATTTTGACTGTAGTTTGTTCATTGCTATACACCCGTTGTCCCATTGAATGTTTCATGGTACGACAACGGGCCTCCTCCATCTACACCTGCGGACTGCCCCGCCCGACCCGCCTGGGAGTGCTTCAGTCCTGCACCGGACCTGTCCACGTTCAGCGGCCACTGGTCCACGTTCTGTAGCTTAGGTCCTGGATCTACAGCCTGTCCGTCCTTGGGAGCGGATCCATTTCTCAAACTATGGCTCTCCCCGAGTTTTTCCTTGCCGATGCAGGAGGGTCTGTTGGGCAGTTAGTGTCCAACTAGAAGGACTGTGCTGATCCAGGACACTTTAACATTCTACATGTATGACATTTATCAACATGTGTTCTATATTCTTTCTGTGTCTTAACTGTTGATTCTCTGATCTGTGTTGGTGATTTCAATGGTATTTTAAAGTCTCTGAGATGACTTCTGTTGTGATTTAGAGAAATACAAGCTCTTTGATTCTCCGATCCGTGTTGGCGAATCGACAGCTTTTTATAGTCTATACAGAGACACTATACATACATATATTGAATTAAATTGAATTGAGTAGTGTGGACCATTGAAATACATCTCGAGCAGGAATTGCATCTTATTTGGTGAGTCAAATCAAAATACACATTAAACTTTACAACAAGAAAACCACATATGCATTATAGTCCGTGATGTCACCATGTTTGGCTCTGCAATGACCCCAAATATGCATCTTTCTCGACCACAAACTGCTCTGGATACAACGTAGTTTCAAAATCGTTAAGTATGAAACCCATGACACAGAACTGCCAATTTAAGCGCCGCCTTTTAGTAACTGATCTTTGGGAGTAAATATAAAACATATTGCCACACAAGCAGACATGGTTCCCCAGGGGCCATGTTCAGAAAGCACAAAAGAGATCGGCGAGATAGTTTCCCAATTTTTACCAGATGCATTTTGCTTCAAAGATTGTGTAATTAAAGAAACGTGAAAGGGGAAAGTATGGGGGTTTTTGTATTTTGGTCAAATCAAAAAGGTAGTTAATCATATACAACAAAATAAAACAGATTGAGACAGTAATAAATGTTGCTTTGTCCAAAATTAAATCAAATTTGAATGTTGTGGTACAAAATGTCCCACAATATTAGGAAGATAAATGTCTCCCACTGGGTTTTTAGAGTTGGTTCTTCCCGATAGAAGCCTGAGGACAGTGGTGAAGGTCCAGGTGAACACTGGTCATCTGCCCCCTATGGAATGATGGCTCTATGTGTTTTTTATCAATGCATTTCTTGTTTGAACTGTCCTCAGAGATAACTACTGTTGTGATTAAGGGCTATACAAAAACAAAATAAATTGAATTGATTAAAACGGTCTTGCTTCAGGCTTGCCCAACGGCCTTTTATACATGTAAATGTCTGTGGATCCACAACAAGAAACAAGTAATTGAATCGAATGGGGAGGAAAAGCAATGGTCATGTCTGAATCTCATTTAAATAAAACTTTGGGGACGAGATGAGAAAAGAAATAGTTTAAAATATATATAAAAGGTCATAAAATCCTGTCTCCTTTCTCTAGTCTAGTCACACGTCAGTAGGGATGTAAATCGGCGACCGGTTAACCGGTGGTTGACCGTCACAGCGTTAACCGGTCAAAGCTGTCGGTTAAAAAAGAGAAAAAGGGGAGAGGGGAGGTCTCTTAATAACGCTATTTTAAGCCCTATTTTCACAGTGTGACGAGCGGGTCTGTATCTAGCTGTGTGCGCCCATGTATTATAAACTCCGGGACGACTCTCACGCCGCACGAGCCACATATGCACACGCACGCGCGCGCGCACACACACACACACACACACACACACACTTTCCCCCTCTCCATACGTAACATCCACACGCATCATCTCTCCCCTCTGTTACCGTCAAAGTTGCACACTGGCGCGGGTCAGAACTACATTGGAGCTTACATTTACACACACACACATACACACATACACACACACATACCGGTCTGTCGCGCTCCTCTGTGTCACGGAGCCCAAAGGATTCGCGCAAATACGCAGCTCCAGTCAAACCACATGGAACATGTTTGTGTTTATGGTCCTCGGGATCAGCTCCACACACATCACTTGTATTTAAACTTTTGTGAAGACCTGTGAGACGCGGCTCGTCACTCGCTGCTCTGACCATGTGAACGAGCCGTCGTTTGCTGCTAGAAAGTTTTGGTATTAACCCGCAGCACAGCAGAATGGGAAGATTAAAAAAGCAGTTCTCTGTGCGCAAAGGTGCCGGAGCTGTTGCGGGTTTGGGCGCCGCTGTCTCAACTCTGATCCAGTAGAACGCAGAGCTGCACTTATGAAAAGTACGCGGCTCGAAATGGCTGTTATTTCAAAGAACGTGGACTATTTTAAACTACGCGGTTAACCGGTTTCAACCGGTTAATGAGGCTCGGTGGT
Organism: Knipowitschia caucasica; assembly: GCA_964034765.1. Classification (NCBI taxonomy): domain Eukaryota; kingdom Metazoa; phylum Chordata; class Actinopteri; order Gobiiformes; family Gobiidae; genus Knipowitschia; species Knipowitschia caucasica. Next base: position 11,516,004 of record OZ035844.1, read on the forward strand.
CGGTCATGAAAAATCATAGTTTTTTACATCCCTACACGTCAGTCAGTCTGATTATTGGCAGCACCAGGATGCACAGACCCAGAATACTTTGGCTTTAATTTTCTGCTGAGACCTGATATTAAGAAACGTATAATGACAACTCCACTGAATTGTTTTTACCTGTGGCTGTTCTGGATGCTGGTTCCTTGTGTCTTCCGATGGAGGGGGAGGAGCATACAGCCTGGGGGCCACCTCAGGCCTCTCGCTGGGCTCCGTCACCGGTAAGTCCTCGGTGCTCTCTGTGAAGGGGACCCGGGTGAGAGCCGGTTCCACGGGACCTGATGGGGCTTCCTCCACTGCTGCTGGCTCAAACGGACCCGCATTGGTCAGAGGGTATTCGTCATCCTCGACTTCATCTGGGCTGTAGGTGGCGTCTGAATATTCCTCAAACTCTGCGTACTCTGGAGTGGTAGAGTCCTTTGAAAGACAAGAAAATATTAGGGGGGGCAAAAATGTGACAATTCGCTAATGTAACAGCCCGGTTCTATTGTGATCATATATCCATCCATTTTCTACCCTTTAATCCATTTCTGGGTCAGGGGGGTGGCACTCAGAGATGCCACCCAAGTCTCATAGCACCAGCCCCTCACTGCCCTCTGCAGGTGGTGAGTCCACAGGAGGACGGCTGCTCTGAGTGTGAGCATAGCCTTGATCTTTCAGCGGGGGCTTTGGGCAAAGTTGGGTTAAGTGTCTTGCCCAAGGACACAACGACAGCAGTCATCAGTGGGAGTCGGTGGAGAAGGTGCAGAGGTGGGAATTGAACCCACAACCTTCTGGCCTTAAGGCCAATGCTCTACCAACTGAGCTACTGTCGCCTACTGTGATCATATATAAAATAAAGTATTGAAATTTGATATATATTGCGATTCAGGTCCCTCATATTATTCAAAGGCATTACAAACATTTGGGAAATTAAAACGGCTCAAATCAAATATCACATTTATTATCGTCTGCACATTAACTGAAGGGCAAAAACTGAAGAGGGTAGAGCAAAAATGTTATTCTTGAACATTCAGGACACAGGGAGCTTCCAACTCAAACTATTCAAACACAAGAGACAAAATACTGAATTAAAAACTATCGATTTAATTGCCTGTGCTTAAAATTGCAATACTGAACAGAATACATTTTTTCCCCCACCACTACAAAATACATCATCAGAGCTTGAAAAAAAGAGCTTGTATAATAATAATAATAATAATAATAATAATAATAATAATGATAATAATGATACTAATAATAATAATAAAACATCCAACTTATATAGCCCTTTTTTGGACACTCAAAAATGTATAAGATCAGGGGTCGGGGGTTACCAAGCCAAATTCATATCCTTGCGCTGGAGGAGTGGCCAGAAGTCCACCGAAAGAGGCCGGGACGATGTTGCCAAAAGAGTAACGATTTCCAGTGTGGAAAAGCCAGATTCCAGGGATTCCAGTATTTCCAACCCTTGGGAGAGAAAGAAACATGATTTAAATGTTAATTAAGTTAGAGTTTTGTGAATCTATCTATAGCCATAAACTACCCTCTCCTAGGAGCGCTCCGATCACACACTCATTCATCCACATTCACACCTCTCGACCGTAGACTGAAGCGCTGCCAGCGGGGTCACCAGGCTGGGGTCACCAGGCTGGGGTCACCAGGCTGGGGTCATGGCCCTGGCTCTCCATGTCAATCATCGGGGTAATTTGTGAATGGAGTTGTCAAAACATATTGTCAAAAATACCTCCGAAAAGTAAACGCCACTCTATTGACCGGCCAACAGGTGAAATGTTGATGAATTCTAATGACTAATTCTTTTCGCATACAGTAATTTACTAAACATAAAAACTGAACGGGTGGACCACTGCAGGACTAAAGCAGGTCCTACATGGAAAAAACAAGAAAAAAGTAAGGTTTTTGAGAAATCCTTCATTCGTCCCACAGCTGGGAAAATTCAGAACACACAATGGCTGGGAACAAATCCGTATAAATATATATTGATTTTTAAACAATTATATACAATAGCCATTTTTTAGTTAGTAATAAAATCCTGGTGGTTTTTTATATACAAATACATATATTGTTGATAAATATTGATGTTTTTATACATTGATATTTTTATGTAATCCAATTTAATCTAAAAAAATATATATAAAAACATGAATAATGCCGGGATAGGGGCTGGTGCTGTGTGGACTCAGAACCCAGAAATGGATTAAGGGGTAGAAAATGGATGGATGGATAATGCCGGGATGTGGCAAAGCATTACAGATTTGTATTGCACTGTTTAGAACCATGTGTTGTATCAAATCCAATTGAAAGGCCCATGTGTCTATATACAAATCGTGCCAAGATATGTATCCTATCGACAGAAATACCCAGCCCTAATGCATGTATAATGAGAAATACATACTATCTATTGCCAGTATGTATAACCTACAGTATGCATTACCATGAAGACAATTATAAGATGGGCTTTGGGTGTGTGCTGTGCAACATCTATCAAACTTAATTACAGTTTTCTACTCACTGGTGCAGATTTTTAACACTCTGCTCATCACTTGTCACGCTGTAGTGCGGCCCCTCCGTTCTTGTAAACAGGAAAAAAGCCACTTCTCCTCTGCTGAAGCCCACTCTGGCGGGGAGCTCGATCTCCACGTTATAGGACTCCTTTGAAACGCAACAAAGCAATGCAAAAGAATCGGGATATTAACGCAACCGCACACACAATGCCTTTCCTGAAATGCTTACCTTTGGCCTGGTTCCAAAGAAATTCAAGCCATCGCCGGGGTAGAGAAAGACAACATAGGAGTCGGTCTCGTCGTAGCCGATTACAGCCTGGAAAGTGTTGACCTGCGAGAGGGGAAAAAACAATGTGTCATTCATTGGAGAACAGAGGTACCAGACGGGAGAGCAGCTGTTTAGACGGCTGTAATTCTAGTGTCAGTGCACACAGTCATCTTTACTCAAGTGCCCGCTAAATCTATTAACACCCAGACCTCATGTTTAAACTTCACACATATTCTGCAGCTCTCCTCCCCCGTCTCCTCCTCTTCCTCTGCGATCGTGTCAGGACTTCTCACCCCTGACACTGGGTTCGTCCCCCACTGCCATTTGACACACTGACCTGAACTAGCTCAGGCTTTGACAGTGACTTTAAATATCAACATTTGACTTAAAGTAATGTTTGTTTATATAGCGCATTTTACAGACCAAGGCACAGACCCAAAGCGCTTTACAATGTTCAGAGTCAGATATTGTTCCAATCCTTCCACACACGGTGATGACAGAAGCGAGTCCAGAACACACTGGACCATCAGCTCCAACACCATCCATTCACTCTCTCATTTACATTCAGACCTATTGTGCATGTTTTTAGTGGTAGGAGAAACCGGAGCACCTGGAGGAAACATACGCAGACACAGGGAGAACATGGAAACTCCACTCGGAAAGACCCTGTTCCGACCGGGATTCGAACCCGGCAACTTCATGTTGAGAGGCTTGACTGCTATCCACTCAGTCACCGTGGATCAGAATCAGAATCAGAATCAGAATCATTTTTATTGCCACGTAAGTAACAGGAGGTCACAGACTAAATTGCTTTGGCTCAGTGCAACAGTCAAAAAGAGATAATAAAAATAAGAATAAAAAACACTTCTAAAGAATAAATTTAAATTTAAAATAGAGTTACAGTTACTATTTACAATATACAAGTGCACATGGTGCACACAATGTAAGGTGACAGCAGTACAGTGAAGTAAAGTGACGTATGATGGGCAGTAAAGTGACTTTATAAAGGGCGGGGGGACAGGTTAAGAAGTGTTCAAGAGTCCAACAGCTCCATGGACTGGACAATGTTAGTAAATCTAGCAGGTTCAGCTCAAGGAAGAGGCAGAATGTTTGTCACAATGGATTTTTTTTCTCCCCCTGATATTTTACATACAAAATATATAAAAATCAATCCATAATAGTTGCATTATATAAAAGATTCATACAACAAAAACTGCAAACTAAAACCTTTCTTAGTTCCACAGTGGGGGAAATTATAATGCGTTTTTATTATGATTAAGAAAAGCAGAGAAGCCGTTTCACAAAAATCTGTTGGATAGATCTTTCTGATTGGATAAAACTCTGAGCTGCCGAAAGTCAGAGGGAAATACTGAAGAAATACTATACTATACTATACTATACTATACTATAGTAGAGCTGAACGATATTGAAGTAATATTAATTATTTTTTTCACATTCATATTCAGGTCTGTTTTTATAAAGTTGTGGTTAAGTGTTTATTTCTATCTCTCTATTTGTACACATTTATGTTATTGTTAGCATTTGGTAGCATTGTTAGCTGTATATCAAGTTATATTAATAGCAATATAGAAATTTGTCCAATTTGACCAAAGTAAATCCAGTTACCGGTACGTCACATGTGGGGTCCCACAGGGGTCGACTTTGGGGCCCACACTCTTTCTACTGTACATTAATGAATTTTGTAAACGATCCAAATGCATGAAGTGTGAACTCTTCGCAGATGATACAATTATCATTATGTCTGGGGAGAATGTGGAGAAACTTTTGGAAGAAGTAACTAATGAATTAAAAACAATTACAAACTGGTTCCGTGCAAATAAATTATCATTAAATCTAAAAAAAACGAAAGAAATTTTTTTTGGAAAGAAAAAAATTGATAAAACTGTGAACATATTTATTGATGATGTTCAAATTGAAAGGGTCCAGCAAAATGTGTTCTTGGGCGTGAAAAGATTTCCTGGAAACCCCATTTTAGTTATTTATAAGCGTAAGTTTCATCCCCTTTCAAACCAGGCAGACTTTGTATTTTTGTTTTCCTGTTTGTATACACCAGGTTTGATAATTAATCAGTTTTAAGATAAGATAAGAGAACCTTCATGCATCCCACAGTCGGGGAAATGTCAATGTTCAATGTTTTAGTATTTTTCCAGCGCTAGTTTTTAGCACTTATAGCAGTGAGTGAGTAAAGTAGTAGTTTCCTGGTGTTAAGTCCTGGTGTGTTGCTGAAATCAAAGCATTCCCCTTATTAAACAACACAAAAGAATGTTGGCAATATCACAACAATACTTGCCTTCACCCAGAGAGCTACTTTTATACTTAAGAAGAGGCAGAGAGCTACTTCTTTTCCCAGTCGTAGTAAAAAAATCAATGTAAAATTTACCATAATACTGTATAACCCTGTATTTATACTTATAATAGATATGTAATGACAAACAAATGTATTCTTTCAGGATCATTTGTTAAATTCTAAATCCTTTGGTGAGCTAACTGAAAGGGGCTGGCGAGCTACTGGTAGTTCACGAGCCACAAGTTGGAGCCCCCTGGCATAGAGCTGCACCTTTAATGGTGAGACCGAGCCCGATATGGGGTACAGTCAGTATTTTTCATCACATTTTTGCAATAATTAACAATACAATCTAAAATGTTTGGCGAGCTACTGGTGGCTACCGAGCTACAGGTTGGAGACCACTGCCTTACACCATAGTCAAAATACACAAATACAATCAAACAAAGCATTAGTTAGCCTACTGTATTTCCTAATCTGCAGAATGAGCTAATTTCGACTTGCGTACAGAATATCTTACTGCTACTTTTACATCAGACTTTTACTGCGGGACAAAGACTTCGGATTTGGAAACTTGTTGCCACCTTTATGCGGGGATCCAGTCTATAAAAGCAAGTGTTTCAATGTTTTTCTCTTTTCTCAGGTCCCATAATCTTTAGACACGTCTTCTCTCTCCCCATCTCATCCAGATGTGTCCACAGCTGTCTTCCTGTGTGTCTGGCCTTCTTTCATGATGATGTTGCAACGCGTAAACCAGACATTATCACAATAGCCTAGCATCGTAATGACGTCTAGCTTAAGCGCAACCGCACGCAGATGGTCCTTCCAACCCTATACAAGCCCAACGCATGTGTACGTATGCCTAATTATTTACATAAACATCTTTGAACCATCTTCTTCAAGTCGGTGGGAGGGGGGGATACTCTGGAGCCTATGGGCATGGGCTAATTAGTTAGGTGGGGGTCCGAAGAGACGGTGGAACTAACTCCGATTCTTCTGTCTTGGTTGTTATTGATGTTATATAAGTCGGCATGCTTTTTAGTGGCATCCAAATTTGTGAAACTGGGAGAGATAATGGTATGAATTAAGTGGTCTGACAGTAATATATACACTGTCAGACCACATTAATGATAGTAGTTGAATGTATAAAAGACAATAATGAAATATTACAGGTGGAAACATGTGCCAGGAAGATGGTCGTACGTCTAGACCTGGGGATTGTTCTTACATCTGTACAATTTAAAGTTTCTTCTGGACGGCCCTGGGTTCATGACAATGTTATTGCTTCACCACAAACATTCCAGTCTGGTCCAACACAATGTTAGAACAATAATAGCATAATTGCGTAAAAAAGTAGATAAAATGGGGGGAATTGTTTTAGTTATTTTTACAATGATTAATTTGAAGAAAGTTTCAGAATGAAAACAATGACAGATGCTAATGGAGAAAAAGTGCTGAAATACTTTGAGAATACTGTGAAACTACCACACTACAAATTCATTCATTTCATTATGGGGGTTTGTATGACCCTCGGCACGGTCCAGATGGTGTCACCGGCTCAACGTGAAGATTGCTTAAAGATGTTTATTACCATGCATTCACGGGAAAGGAATATCTCCATAGAGACCAGGAATTGCAGAACAAAAAATGAAGCTTTATAATGCTAACGGTAACATGGTCTGTGTGCGCTGCTCATGGCCTGAGGCAGAAGGCAAAGTCCACAACGGCTAATTCTACCACAACATTTCACTCTCCCATTCACTTATTGGTCATGTGCGTCTGGTTTGGTCCTGATTTGAGTCCAGTTTAGACCAGCTGTGATGTAGCTTCAGTCTGGCCCTGTTCTGTTATGCATTTCCACTGATTTAGTCTTTTTAGGTGGCATGAGCAATCACATCATAATCACTTTGAACTTCACTTTTAAACATGAGGTAATACTGTAGATGCTGGAATCAAGTGTTTTTTCATATTTATTGGAAAAAAATCGGATTCATTTTACCTTTCCAATGATCAAATTTGGCAAAATGTATCTTACCGGTAATTTGAGCACATTTTGACTGCCGTGAAACATGATCTGCCAATGGGACGAGCAAAATAATAAAAAATAATCTGGTTTAAAAAAGAAAGAAACCAAATGGCTTTGACCCATTGGCTAATCTTGTTTTAAAACATTCAGAATGTGCTCGAATAAAGATAGAAACAACTAAAGCAATTATGACCTCATATTTTAGCATTTTTAAAGTTTTTTTTTTTTTTGCTTTTCTTGTCCCATTGGGAAGCCTTGTTTTAAGGCAGTTAGAATGTGCTTTAATGAAGATACTTTGAGCTAAATTTGAGCCCTTTTTACTTCTTTTTTATCACTTCTTGCTGTGTGTGGCCATGCTTTTACACACTATCCTTGGCTCTCTATACACACAGCTGGAGGACTACAAATTGCTTCCAACACATCAAAGAGCATCAGGACCAGTGGAGAACTGAAGAGACTGAAGCTCGGAGACGTCTAAAAACTCCCCCCTTTAAACGTCCCGGGTCGACGTCTCTCTCTCTCCCCAGGGCGGTTTATCACACCTCTTTTAAAAGGGTGTCCCGTCCACAAAGGCAGGTTCTTATCCACACAAATGTTTGCTGTGTTGACTGTTTTGGAGCTGGAGGTGATAACAGCATCAGTCGGCCGCACATCAGGGGGTCTCCCAAAACACAACACAGCAGATTAAAGCAAACGCAGGAAGCGGATTGAGATAATGGCTCTTCATTCATTAAAAGGCACTTTGTTATTTCAACACTTACTTGCCAATTTCAATGTAAGCCCATGGCCTATAGGAGCACACCTGCAAGTGTCTACGGGGTTATTTTAGGGTTATTTTACGGTAGACTGGCTATGACAACTGTACCTGTCTGTCTGAGCCGGGCAAATAATTGGACTTGTAAAGTGACTCTGAAGATTGCTAATATAAGTCATTATTTTTGCAAGTACAATATTTTTAAATAATTGAATGTTCTCTCCTTGAAGAAAGCAAAGTTTTTAATGATGGTTGAGATTCAGTTTGATGGAAAAGGAGCCTAAAACAAGCTTCAAATAGATATAGTCAGTCAAAAAGTGATCCACCAAATGGTTAAGGAAACCATTAAACTGTAAAATATATTCGCTCATCTGTTTGGATTACATTAGTGTGATTTAGTCCATCCATCCATTTTCTTCCCCTTAATCCATTTCTGTGTTGGGGGGGTGGCCAGAGATGCCACCCAGTGCACAGAGCACCAGTCCCTCACTGATCCTCCCGCAGGTGGTGAGTCCACAGGAGCAGAGATCTTTCAGTGGGAGCTTCAGGCAAAGTGGGGTCTTGCCCCAGGCAAAGTGTCTTGCCTAAGGACACAACGACAGCAGTCATCAGTGGGAGTCGTGAAGTAGGTCTTACGGTGGGCTCGAACCCACGACCTTCAGGCTCAAAGGCCAATGCTCTACCAACTGAGCCACTGTCGCCCCGTGATTTAGTCCAATGTTGTAAATTCAAGTTAAAGCCATAGTATGTAAAATGTGCTCTGACTAGAGAGAAACACGATAACTGAGGCTCAGACTGAGGCGATAACTGATGTACTACAGGTCATGTGTACGTGCACTGCAAAAAAATATAAAATATGAAATTCTAATTGCCTGAATTAATAGTTTTTTCTCTTAATTAGACAATTCTGATTGACTCAAAACAAGATTTTCCAATGGGACAAAGCGATTTATTCTTATTTCAGGGTTTTTCATTCCAAGAGAGACATTTCTTGTATCATTTAAAACCAGATAACTTTGCTTGTCCCATTGGCAGTCAAAATGTGCTCAAATTTAGACACATGTAGCTATATTTGTGCAGCTTCTTTGCAGCGTGGAGACCAAACACATTGGATATTTGCTTTCTGATGGGATCTTTTGAAAATTGAATCAACCGTACAAGGCCATATATGATTTGTACATTATGATATTGTGTCTGCGGACAAAGATAAGGGACGTAGCTGTGAACGAACACGCAGTGCACCAACCATATCACACAATAATCACCCAGACTTGATCCTACTCTAGGAGAAGGGAGAGTTCTGTCTGCGAGGCTTACAAGCTGCATGTGGTTTTTCAATGTTTTTTGGCCGCAGTGCAACAGAAACCAGCGGAGTAGAGACAAGGAACAGCTGTGGACCAGTTGCCAGCCTCACCAGAGTGCGACCAACTGAGACGTCTGCAGCGTGGGAACCTCCAGAATATTTGTAACTACCAACATCACCGCAGTCCACAGTCCACTCCAAAAATACTTGGACATTTGTTCTCTCAATCTCTACAGTCACTTGCAGCATTGTTATGGAGTACTAAGCCATGTTATACTTCATTTTAAAGCTTAGTTTAGTGGAAAAAATAACCATATAATTGAATCTATTCTAAAATATAAACGAACATGTCATTTAGAAGTTAGTTAAGCCAAAGATGTTTTACTATCAACATTCAATTACGTATATTTTACATATTTGGCCCAGTTGTGATTGAATCTAGAATGAGTTCGACACCCCTGGTCTATCATCCCCCCTTCTTCCACAAATTCTGCATACAAAAATTCAGTTTAAACAAAATTTTGACACAGTGGGTCCTTAGCAAGATCATAAAGTAAAGATCTTTATAATCAAGTGGAAAATATATCTGCTTTTCTTAGACTCAAATGGTCGGTGAATTTGAGCCATGCTGCCGCTAAACCAGTAATTAGCAATGACGAGATGTTGCCATATTCGGTGGCCAGCCATTCCCACAATTCCACGGTGGACTTAAGGCACATATAAGCTCTTATTAGTGACTGTTTAAAATAAAATAAAATAGTCGTCGGCCAAAGAAGCAAGCGTAAACAGCTTCTTTGAATCCCGACGAGCATTTCAAGGGGTGCTCCATGTCACGGCAAGAGGTCCCTAAGAAAGCAAATATGCCTTGGACAAACATGTGGCCATTGTGCTGGAGAGAGGCGAGTTTTTTCTTGGGGAGCGTTTTGGCAAATTGAAACGGCCTTGGCTTTGTTATTTCAATTACAAATTTAAAGTCTGCCGTCATTTCAAACTCGTTTTAACGCATGGTATAGGAAAACTCTATAACCTAACCCTTTTACCTAATGTGCTAAGACTCCATGCAATAAACTGGTCAAGGAAAAGCATCCATTTAAGCTAAACCTTACTGATGACACACAGAAGGCCTTCAAGTAAATGGCTTTAGTCATTAGCAAACTCTTGACATAGTAGCAGAGACAACAGACTGTGTGTTTTCCCTAAAAAGGATGTAATTAAACGCCAATTATGATAGCAGCCCATCTAAGTGGCTAATTTCAAACAAAAACACATGTCTACTCGAGAAGTGTGAGAACCAATCTTCGACCCTTTGCCTCGCACTCGTCTCCAAATCACAGCAGCGACTGGGACCACCTTCCCCCCCTTTATTCCCAGTGTGGCGAACCGTGGTGACAGGAACACACCTATAGGTTAATCAGTTCACACAGACATACCAATGCGTGCCGCCACACCAATGATGGGAATTTTTAAGCAGAAAGGCATTTGGGGGAAAGAGTGTGTGTTGATAAGAGCAGAGATAGCTGTGTTTGAAAGTCCTTTGCTCCATGCGTGACTATTGAGTAACTATAACTTAAGCTTGATGCTAAATTTTGGCACAAAGTTATCAGTAGGGTCTTAAAATATATCACGAGCGCACAAATTCCTACGCAATTGTTCATTAATTGCACGCCAGCCCCTGAGCCTGAACAAACAAGTGACCAGTCTGGTAGAGCGTCTGACAATGAAATCTGAGACTGGTCAAATCTCTCACAGGGTTAAACAAAGCGCTCTAAATCTTGTCTGTTCTGCAATGGAGGTAGAGAAGAGGGAAGCCTTAAATGAACTCAGAGTAAAACTTTCGGTTTGCTGTCCAACCCACCAGCCCCTTCATCCCTCCATCCCACATGCTGTGCCCTGCCAACAACAAAGTCCCGTTTGATCAATACATCCTACACGCTTGTCTTTGCACAAGGGGCCAGGCCTAATCTTCCCCTCGCCATACAATGCTAAGCTAATTTCCACATCTGCATTTATTAACTTGGGGAGGAAGTGGCAGTTAATCCAAGCGTGAAGCCTTTTTAAACAAGTGGAACGGGGGCCACTCTGATGACCCCCAAAGATGACCCTAGACCCCCTCGGGAAAAGGTTAAGAGGCAGATTAGGGAGGGGGTCAAGGATTACAAATAAGACCCTCACTTTAGGAAAAATCACAAGTAATGCGCAGTTCCCAGGAATCTTGGTTTCTGTTCATGCAGCTGCTAATATCGCTCGTGCTTCATTCATTTACCTTGTTGGTGGGCCTTCTTTTGGGGTCGTCCTCATACGCCGCCACGTTCTCCCAGGTCGCCACGACAGCGTGAGTCGGTACGAACTTTGCATCTGGGAATCCTCTGTGCACTTCCTGTATGAGCAAATGAATGAATGAATGGAGACTAATGGAAATAGGCGAAAAAGCAGACCCAATGCAGTTATTAACAACAAGTCTAGCCTCTACTGAAACATATAAAACTTTTGCTTTCTTACCCGAGCCAGCCTGTTGAGCACCCGAGGAGTTTCAGTCACTCTGTAGTAGATTTGTCCTTGACCATTGCTTGTATCAATGTCAGCCAGGAAAGGCGCCACGACCGGAAAATCAGTGGGAAACCCATCATCGACGTATTGCTTCTCCATTGGGAGGTCCTGGGCTGAGATGATGCCGTTGGTAGCCACCTAAAGAGTTAGAAACAGAGACATATCATAACTATACTTACTTCTTTATTATGTTAAAGATATAGACTTTACACTAACTTCTTATTATGCAAAAGTCAGAGATGTTGTAATTATTGCTTGCTTCTTCATTATGCTGAAGTTGGAGATTTTATACTTGCTTCTTTTTATGCTTTAGTTAAAGTAGATTTCTTACTGTCTGCACCTCATTCCTACTGTTCTGTAACCAACCGGTGATGCAACATTAGGGTTAGGATTAGCTAACCAAGGCACAAGTGACGTTTGGTTTATCCCTACATAAAACCACTGGATTTCTCTTATGGACTCCAATAACTACTTTAATAGACTTGTAGAAACCCCAGTAAATCACTAATAACTTCTCTTAAGCCCCGAGCCAGGTCCCACAAAGCACTCTTCCCAAATGGACAACAGTGCTAAAAAGTCCCACATTGAATTCAATCTGAGATTTATCACAACCTCTCCATAAACACATACCTAATGTTTATAAGCGTGCATAATATTGAATTGGAGTGGATCTTTGGATTGGCCTGAAATGCAAAGCAATTTTTCATGATATAACAGTGCTTGGATGTGCAATACAGAGGCTAAGTATATGCAGAGCCTATAATAAATTGCACTTATTGAACTCTAGGAAAAAATGGCAAAAAAAACTGTTGCTCTTCTGCACATCCACTGAATGAAAATTGATAACCACAAGTTCAATGAAAGAGTTGAAACTAATAGAATGCATACTCACATAAAGTTGCATGAAGGATGTGTCGTAGAAGTACAGGGGTCTCGGCAGGGTCAGCACTTTGGACGTCTCATCGTCGCCTTCAGCCAGAATGAGGTCTCCAGTGTTATAGCCATAGGAGAATAGATCGGCCCTGGTGATGCCCGAGGCCAGACGCAGACCGCCGCAGAAGCACAGCAGCCACACGGCCAACGCTTGCCCCCTGTCCATGTTCACAGTTCAGAGCAGAGAGAGCTGGACGGATGGACTGAGACTCCTCTACGCAGCCTCTGATACCCCGCGACCGAGAGGCGGGGCCAGCGCAACTTTGCCGACACGCTGATTGGCTGCAGGGCTCTTTGATTGACAGCAGATCGGAGCACGCGGTAGAATGAGGAGGCAACATCTGGTTCAAATTAAACGAGACATATGGTGTGTTTTTATAATGCAACTTAAGACCCATCCTTTTCCACATTTTGAGGTTAAGATGATGTCATGGTGCTTAAGCAGGATGGTCAAACTGTCCATGAACAGAGAAAGATGGAAAGAATTTACAATAACAATATATATTACGCAATAATCATAATGTTGTGTGACTTTAACCAATGTTATAATAGATCCATGACACGGACAGAAATGAACTTTTCAATAATAAGTTTTTGGCGCCCCACAGCGGCCTTTCTACAAATTGCAGACATTTTTTGCGCGCTGTTGTAAAAAGAAAAGTCATAAATATATATGGAGAGTAAATAGAGTAAAGAAAGAAAGTCCACCAATATCTCACTATAACTCTGTCACATGAATAAGTGAGTAGACAAATAATTGGTTTCATAATATATATGTTTAGGAGAACTTGGAGAAGAGCATTAATTAAATTAATTGTTAATATAATTAAAATAATTAAATGGAGCTCCAACTGGTATTAAATCTAAAGTTTTTGAGAAATGTTTGCATTGCTTGTTAATTTTTGCTGCATAATTTGATCAAATATGTAAAACATGTCCGTAGCACGTTAAACTGTGGTGCCATTGTATTAATATACAATTATTTGCTCAAAAGTTGCCCTTTTTTTTCCAATTTGCGTTTGAATATCTACATTTATTCTCATTCTTCTGTTTAATGGAATGCACAAACACAGCAGCGTGCCATCAAAGATGGCGTCTCAGAGGAGGTCATGTGACATTCATTGGTCTGTGGGAACTATGTATAGATTTGACGAAACTCTTGTCTATTCAGCTGTTATGGTCCCAGCTGGATTCGTCTGCATATCTGGCAACCTGAGTCAGGGAGAGAGGTTACAGTACCAGTTTTGGCCAGATTTATACATACTGCTCCTTCCATTTTGCAATACAGCAATGGAATATATTGTGATTCATTATTATTCAGTCACACTCAGGAGGGTAGTGCTAGAATGTTCTCCTGGACCTTCCGTTGTTGTCCTTGAACACTCAGGGCACAGGACCTTATCACACGACAAAACATTATTCAGATACAACAGACGAGCGTAAAGCAGACACAGAGGACCTTAAACCTCAGATATAAATGTAAAAACTCTAAGCATAGAAGTGAAACTGATAATTATTTAAATTAAACACTGCTCTACTGTGTTATTTTAGGAATGTGCGCAAAATATTGCGATACTGAACAGAATGTTGCTGCTGCTGCTCCCAAACTGGAATAGTTTACCCCTGTGCATTAGACGAGCTCCTTCGTTGCATGTTTTGTATCACTTCACAAAAAGACACATTTGTAGACGTATTTATTTAACAATGAAAATGTACTGAAGCGGTTCTTTTTCCCGCCCGCAGTCGACGTTTGGAATTTACAAGCAAACAGAGAAGAGTCGCCTTCAAGGAGGTGAGTAACTATAATAATGTTTTTTATTTTTTACACATTTCTTTATTCAAGGACAATGAAAATCAAGCTTTTACACAGAAATATAAGCACAGCACAAACGCACACAACGAATGCGGTAATAATAGAATTGTTGAAAATAACGAATGATAATTTTGCTCTAGAGTGTGTTCACAGTAAAGTATCTGGAGTTTAAAAGGTTATAACTCAAACTAACATTACTATCATAGATTCAAAGAGATAGAGTGGATAAAATCAGAAGAAAAGACAAATATCTTTTTAGCGACATTTTAAACGACCAAATCAGCCTCAGATTGGACCGTTCTACTGTGACGCCAGTTATATAGAAAATAAAATGTCCTCAGTCTGAAAAAACGGCAGAAGAAATCCCACAAGATTTACACTAACTCATTAACTTATTAAATCAGTGAATCACTTGATATAGAAAGGAATCGTTAAAAAAAAATCAATACAAAATTAAATGACCCATTAAAAAAATTTGCAACGGGCGTAATGGTTTCTGTCAATTTTTCTCTAAAAATTAAACTTTTCAATATCAAAGTATCACTTCACAAAAACAAGTATCTCTGAATCAAATGTGTATCGGAAAATACGTAACAAACTTCCGCAGCTCATTCCGTCCAATCATCGTTACATAAAGTAAACAGAGCCGCTTCAGGAAACTTGTCTAATGTATAAAACAGTTTTGTTCTGGAAACTTCTAATGGACAGAGGAGGGATTTGAACACATGAAAAACATAAAATATCTTCTGATTATCACTTTTGTGCCCTTTAGTGTGAACAAGCCCTTTTTACTGAAATACTGTCCACTGAATGTCTCTTGTAATGAAACGTTTGCCATTGTCTGGTCCAGGTTTGCTTTTAGGTGAGATTGTGAAGAATCTTACTTCAATAACTACACAAAACCCCAAACAAAGACTCAAGCTCATGATGCTGTCGGCAGTAAGTTACAGATTAAATTAAACTAATATCAATTAAACAAACAAGAAGTCTTTATTTAATGCTATTTATGAATAATGGTGTTTTTGTTCTGTTGACAGCATGACACAACTGTAGCTGCTCTTCAGGCCAGTCTGAATGTTTTCAACGGCATCCAGCCTCCGTATGCATCCTGCCATATATTTGAACTGCACAAGGATGACCAAGGGTAAGGCTTTTATCCTTTTGTTTAACTGGTATAGTAACTGTTTAGAATGACATGTATTAATGGCAACCTTGAGTGTCTAGAAAGGCGCCTAAGTACTTTGAAATGTATGATAATAATATTTGTTTTACGTTTCAGTGCTTATACTGTATCCATGTTTTACCGCAACAACACAGAGCTCTACCCGTTGCCCTTACCTGGCTGTGCTCTTGACTGCCCCCTGGAGGACTTCCGGACACTTACAAAGCCCTCAATTTCTGAAGACCGGGATCAAGAATGCCAGCTTCCAATAACGGCAAATGGAGGTAGCAATTTAACAAAGCGCAAGTGCATTTGACAGTGTTTGACTTTCTGATCAATCGTCAAACTCAAACGGTTCAAACACAAGAAATGCAATGATAAAACGCAGAGCCATTGGTCCATTAGGGACAGATGACCAATGTTCATAAATGATGTCAAATGTCGAGTGTCCTGGATCATCACGATTATCTTTAGACCCTCCTGCGTCGGCGAGGAACTCTTAAAAACCCAGGGGGGGGCCCACATTGAGGGACGGACCAGCTCCAGGACCAATCCCAAGCCCCGGCGATCCAAGATGGCGCCCTATTCAAATGAGTGGTTGTGCTCAGTGGCGCTTTGTGACGGCATGGGGGCTGAAAGATTAGCGGAAGTCGTCTGGAACTTGCAAAGATCTATGGGAAACTGGCCTGTATTTGGGCATCGTCTGTGCCTCCCGGTTCTGCGCAGTGGATCATCTCCCATAATGCGTTACACCAAACACGCGTGTGTGGGTCTCACACCGGGTCTCACGCACGTGCACAGAGGGGCTCGGCTGCGCTCTGACCAATCAGAGCGGGAGTTAGAGCGAGAGCCAGACGAGCAGAGTTTGTGGCAGTAAAGTTTGGATTTAAACAAAACAGAAGGATTTAAGAAGAAAAAAAGTTCAGGATGACAAGGGACACTAAAATCCCCACAAAATCCGACCTTTATGAAAGCTGTAGGTTCTCTGTCAGCTGGGGTCGAGCTGTTTTAATATGCATTGAGTTCTATGGGGAAAATGTCTGGGTAGCCCACGTGAATCTAGTCTGGTTCAGTCTGCAGTACCGCGAGAATCCCCTGAGCACATGAGTTATTCAGCTACAAGCTAGTAATACCCTATCCAGTTAATATAATACATCCATGACCAATCCCCGGTGATCCAAGATGGCGTCCTATTCAAATCAATGGCTTGTGCTCAGTAGCGCATTGGACCAATCAGCGGCTGGTGATCAGAGCAGAGCTAGGGAGGAGTTGGAGTGGGAGTCAAATGAGCAACGTTTTTTTGCAGTAAAGTGTAGATTTATAGAAAACCAAAGGATTTAACAAGGAAAAAAAATATGATAGCAAGGGACACTAAAATCCCTACAAAATCTGACTGTAGGTTCAGCAGAGGTGGAGCTGTTTTAGTTCACATTGAGTTCTATGGGACTTTTTTCTGTGCAGCCCACGTGGATTTAGTCTGCAGTACCCATCGGTGGGACAGCTATAAGCTAGTAATGCCCTATCCAGATATTATTAAATAGATCCATGTCCAGGACTTAGGACCAGTTAAAATTATTACCTAATAGATTCCTTTTTAACATTTTTTTCTTTTCCAGAAGTGATCATTGGCCTTGCGGTGTCCGGCTGTCTGCTCCTCGTCATCGTGGCCGTCCTCCTTGCCGTCCTCCTTGCCGTCGTCTGCCGGCAAACCGACCCAACGAGAGCGCGGGGATACCACCAGGTGATCAACGAGGGCGAGTCCTGACACAAGTGCGAGCTGCTCCCGCCAAAATGCACACAACTCATTTCCTGGAACACGGACAGCGACGAGGAAGAACTCTGACCTCGCCTCGTGTTTGAATAAACTCTGGACCAACCGCAGGGCCGAGGGTACGGACTGTTTCTGTTGTCACTTTGAGAGTGACTGATGTTATAGGATATTAAATGGTGCTTTTGATGGAAGTAAATGTGGTACTGTTTGAGAACCCGAGGGCTACAGGAAGAGCACTAATGGGGTTAAATGTGCCTTAATATTTTCTAAACAACTTGGACTTTTCTAATTAGCTTTATCTTTTCATCTTTCGTCTTACACACTGCAAAAAAGGTAAAATATTGGTAAGGTAATCATTTCTTGAATTGTGGTTTTTATCCTAATGTGAGTCCATGCTGACTGTCTTAAAACAAGATTTGCCAATGGGACAAAAAACATGTTTTGAAAATAAAAAAAGATAATTTTGTCCCGTTGGTAAATTATGTTTCAAGGCAGTTTTAATGTGCATTTAGTCAAAGTTGAGCACTTCTGACTTTTCTTCACTTTTTGCAGTGCATTTGTGTCATGTGTCCAGAATCCAACACAATAACAAGATTACAGTGTTAACATCAAGTTTTCATGATCAATTATCAGCTTTTTGTACGTTTACTGATGTGCTGTTGAAGTGAAGAACAATAAGAGAATGTCATGCACTGGATTACTAATTATTTGCTCAATAGTACAGCCAAAAATGACAAATGTTGGATATAAGCCATCTGTATGGCTGTAGGAGGAGGTTTTTACTCTTCAATATTTGCCAATTGTCCATAATTAAGTGATAACTTATAAAGTAGTTGCTTGTTCTAATGGCAAAATGTATTTGGAGAAAATGTACTCATCACAATCAAGCTCTGATACTTTATAATAATTCTGATTGTGAAGCAGATGTATGCACTTAATTTGAGCAGACTTTACTTGTAAAAATATCTGTCAATTTAAATGTCTAAATGCTCCTTTAAACAAGATACATCCTATGACTAATAAGGTAAAGTATTATTTTCTTGTTGCTAGAATTAAAGTAAAATAGTTAATTCCATTGGCAGATATAAGAAACTTCATGGATCTCACAATGGAGACCGATAGAATCACTCAGATTGTGGAAAAATACAGAAGTCCAGGATATAATTATGTACAATAACCAACCCATGAGTCCATTTTACTCAGTTTTCTGTGGCGTGAACAAAATGTCTTGTTGAATGTTTGACCTTTAAATTGCCTAAAGATGATGCCGCACTGCAAATAAAGATACAATGTAAGGTAATATTTGATTGAATCGAGTGGTTCGTTTCTTAATTTAAGCTGTTTAGTCTTTCAAGACCCTTTCCTTTTTTTTATTCCAATGGAGATAAAGGGGCGACAGTAGCTCAGTTGGTAGAGCATTGGCCTTAAGGCCAGAAGGTCGTGGGTTCAATTCCCACCTCTGCACCTTCTCCACCGACTCCCACTGGTGACTGCTGTTGATGTGTCCTTGGGCAAGACACTTAACCCCACTTTGCCCAAAGACCCCACTGAAAGGCTATGCTCACACTCAGAGCAGCCGTCCTCCTGTGGACTCACCACCTGCAGAGGGTCAGTGAGGGGCTGGTGCTATGAGACTTGGGTGGCTGCCATACATCATGTTTTAAGGCAGTCAAAATCTGCTCAAACTAAGATGCATTTTGCCAAACAAGAGCGACTTTTGACTAATTTCAGTTTTTTCTGTGCGTATGGTTCATGTCCCACTGGTTTCCATTTGATGCAGCCAAAGTCCAGCCTGTGACTTTCACTCTGACTTAATTCGGATGTTCTCAATGATCTGGTTATGAGGTAAATCAAGCCACATGATCATGATGCCTGAACCCGCAAATAAAGTTAAAGTCCGTCTCCGCCGCTCCAAACAGCCACACCAGCATTCTTCTTTAGAAAGAGTGCAGTAGTCCTTTATTGAACACGGTAGTGCATTTTTGCATACATAATTGGTGATCGTTTGCACATTACATTCAGAATTCTGCCACGGGTTAACACAATCTATAAAATACAAAGAATTATACCCACTGTCACCTGCAGCAAACACGAACACAGAGAGGCTCACGCTGAACAGAAAACTCTTGGATTGTTGCAGTTGTCTCCAGAAGCATGCCCTGGAAATGAGTAACGTTTCTTGAAGCTGTTTTAGACCACTACAAAGTTGAATGTTAATATTTTATACATGTCAGTCCATGTCCATGTCCACTCTGAAGGACATTGTTCCCTCAGTCAAACATACAAAAAACATGGGTAATGTTCCCGTATACTGCAAAAAATGATTAAACGCAGCGATTATTACTTCATATTTTGTGTTAGTTTGAGTACATTATGTCTGTCTTAAAACAAGACTTGCCAATGGGACAAAGCAATTTTTTTGTTGTCTTAATTCAAGAAATTGAATGAATGACTTATTATTCCAATGTTCTGTTTTTAAAACAAGACAATTTTGCTTTTCCAATCGGCAAATCTTGTTCTAAGGCAGTCAAAATCTGCTAAAATTAAGATACATTGCTCAAATTTGGAAAAAAATGGACTTATTTTTCATACATTTTTGCAGTGTACTTATGCAGTTAAGGTATGGCATCAAAAAACCTACACAATAGAAAACAACTTCAGACACACATGAAGATTGGAAATCGGGCAACACACACAAACATCTTGTGCAAAAATTGTTCCATAAGAAATGACTTGGATATGATTTAATGTGATGGCACATCGATATCTCCTTCCACAAAGGATAGTCAATAATAATATAGAGGATTTATAAATATGGTAGGAGGTGAAGTCCTACATTTGTCAATTTTTTTAAGTGCAATATGTTAGCGATTAAAAATATGACATCCTTTTATGTGAAATTGTAGCTTTATGCCCAATTGTTTCTCTCATTGTCCCATGTCCAACAATTACCACAGTTCTGTTCTTTGCTACACGTTCGGCATCGTTGGACCTAATATTAGTCTTACTCAAAAATGATCAGTAAACTTCAAAGTCCTTAAATAAATGGTGCAGCAATCATTTACAAGAGCTTTGGATAGCGTTGGCAATAAAACATTAGATTGGGCAGCAATGTCCGTAGACTTCTGCCATTTTAGCGGCGTCTGAAGCCAAGCAGACTTACGCAGCTGCGTCCTCGGCCGACAGAAGCTGTTTAAGTCGGTTCATTCAGATCAAGCAATGACATCACAACCATGTGGACAATATTCCCCAAAGTCACATTAGTGTTTGAGTGAATCTTCATAAGATATTTTCCTCTGGGTTTTGTTGCTGAGCCATCACATACACTGCAAAAAAAATACTAAAAGACGGGAAATAATTGCTTGAATCAGGTGTTTTTTGATCATAATTTGAGCACATTCAGACTTAAAACAAGATTTGTCAATGGGACAAAGCCATTTACTATTTTTTGAATAACTTGCTTTATTTTCTCATTCCAAGAGAGACATTTCTTGTATATGTTTAAAAGATAATTTTTCTTTTCCCATTAGCCAATCTTGTCAAAATGTGCTCAAATTAAGATACATTCTGCCAAATTTGAGCAATTTTGGAATTATTTTTCATAATTTTTTGCAGTGTGATTGTGATACATTAGCTCTGATAACCACTAAAGATTTTTTTTCCAGGTTTTGTTGCTTGGCAGAAAGTCAGAATATTAAGCTTGTACAAATACTACAATATTTCTGAAGCTTTGGTCCCTGATGACTCCAGTTCTGAACCCAAAATGCCATCGGCCATTCACTCACGGATCCACAATTGACCCATACCTTTAAAGCCACCGTAACTTTATCAACATCTGAAGTCCACACATATTTCTTCTTTCTTTCTCTTCAGTTTTGAGGCGTGCAGTAATAGGTTTGCGACCCGCAGTAGTAACTCTGCGGTGTGGAGTAGTAGTTGCCGTGCTGTTGGTTGCCGTAGTTGTTGCTTTGAGGCGTGGAGTAAAAGTTATGGTGATGGTGGTGGCTTTGGATGTTCCCGTAGGCGAACAGCAGCGGGGCCGTGGAGGAGGCAGGTTGTTGCGTGGACACAATGGCGCTACTGCTGCAGTTGCGCGGGATGGAGCCGTACCAGGTGGAGGAGGGGCCCGTCTGGGGGGTGGAGGACAGGAGGCTGGTGCGGTCTGCCCGGCTCGGGACGCTGCGGGAGAGGTCGTCGTCACTGTCGTATCGTCGCGGATTGTCGAAGAAGTAGGCACGCGAGCTGAAACTGTGGCTGTTGATCATCCCTCCAGGAGCCTGAGACACAGACGCAGGTTCTTTATTTTTTTATTGTTAAAAAATAGACAATACAATACAAGTGCAGACGTACGGACAAATACAACACGACAGACAACAGTGTGGATATTTACAAGTGGGTGTGTGTACAGTGTGTGGGGTCGGAACAGGGCCTTTCTGAGTGGAGTTTGCGTAGGTTTCCTCCAGGTGCTCCGGTTTCCCCTACCACTAAAAACATGCACAATAGGTCTGAATGTAAATGAGAGAGTGAATGGTGTTGGAGCTGATGGTCCAGTGTGTTCTGGACTCGCTTCTGTCATCACCGTGTGTGGAAGGATTGGAACAATATCTGACTCTGAACATTGTAAAGTGCTTTGGGTCTATGCCTTGGTCTGTAAAATGTGCTATATAAATAAACATTACTGACTACTTACCCTCATTGCCCCTATTTTCCCTTCTTATTTGTGTCCCAGTTTGTATACCTGTGTCTAAAGTGGTGCATTAAAAAGGACACTATGGGAGGTTGTCGACTTGGTCCAGGGGGGGCTGTCCAAGGGCAGCTCCCATCTCTCCTGTATCGCTAGCCTTTTTTGTGTGGGTGTTCCCTATGCTTGAGTTATGGTGCATTAAAAACACAGACGAGACAGATGCAGTTACCACTGTCACTTCAAATCTAACTTGAGTTTTATTTAGTGCTTTTTTTGGACAGATGGTTTTTAACACCACAAGAAATGATCAAAAATGAGGTGACAAATGCTTTAATTATGGGTTTTGGGTCTTGTTTTGAGACAGAAATCAAAATTTAGTCAAAACAAGAGTAAGTAGTAATGGGACAAAGCCATTTAGTCTAAGAACTGTTGCTTTATTTTTCTAATTTTAAGACTTTGGTTGTATCTTTTAAAAAACAAGATGTGTCCCATTCGGCTTGTTTTAAGACCGTTAGAAAGTACTCAATTTAAGATGAAAAAACCTCATATTTGATCACTTTTTGCAGTGTAGACAAACTACAAATAGATATTAATCCTTTAGATGGTTTTTGTTTTGTTTACCAGGTTTTGGTTCGGTTTTTGGACTCGGAAGAAAACCACCACAAGGCTCGTTGGCAGCAGCTCCCAGAAGAAAAGAATGATTCCAAATATGATGTATGCTTCACCGGTGATTTCTTGCACGTCAGCCTGCAAAAAAAGACAATTTCCTTCTAAATAATACATAGTTTTTAAAATAGAAACAAACAAATGCAGCGGGAAGCACATTATGAGAGAAGTCAGTTTGTGCTGCAGTGCAAAACCGGTAAACAGGAAGCAGGCGCAGCACAAAACATGGAGCTGGATTAACACATCTGAGTAAAGTTTGATTGGATCTTGTTGTCAATACAAACTATTCATGCTTTGTTTTGAAAAATCTGCAGTTTGGCATCAAAACGACTTCATGAAGACACAGGTCGACTGCAGTAAGCCATGAAAAATAAGTCAAAAATTGCTCAGATTTGGCTAAATTAATCTTAGTTTGAGCACAATTTTGAAAACCTTAAAACAAGATTTGCCAATGGGACAAAGCAAAAGTATCTCGTTTAAAAAAAGAAATGTTTCTTCTAAAGATGAATGAAAAAAGCAACTGTTCTTGAACTCAAATTAGGATAAAAACCACTTGATTGAAGCGTTTATTACCACCTATTTTTTGCGGTGATGTGAGATTTCACAAACACTTTGAAGCAACTTTTGTTAAAGTTAAACTCATCATTCTATCAATGTGCAGAAGCCAGTACTTTTCCCTTGTTTTGTCTATCTGAAGGCCAAGCTACAAGCACACTGTGGCAGCTGCTGATTGGAGGTCTCCATGCCTCCGTTCTGTATAATACACTTGCATTCTGTTGTTCGTGTTGTTCGTGCTGTCTCTACCATCGACAATAAAACATGTCTTCTGTCTGAATTAAAGACACGATCCCAGACTATGTCATCTTCTTCAGTGAGATCAGATGAATTGACAATAAATAACTAAATAATAAAGATAATGAAGAGCTGTGTATTACCAAAATAATAACTTTTTTTTTTAATGCTATACTTCACAAGCTTGCCAACTTTGTGAAGCAATAAAAGCGTTTTCGCAACAAAACAGCAACTAATCTGCTGTTAATCTGTCGGAAACCCTTGTACCTCTCACCTCTGCTGCTGTTGTTAACCACAAAGCGATCATTTCTTTCTGTAATATCCCCACCGTGGGACTAATAAAGGCATTCATTCATTCATAAAAGCATAAAAGTATTTAAATAATGATAATCATGCCCGATTATGTACCGTTATAGAAATCTTTTAGTAAAGCAATCTGAATTAACATCAAATAGTTAAGTGTAAGTAATTAACTAATAGTGAAACACCTCACTCTGTTATCAAAAAACCGGGGTTACGTTAAGTAACCTTAAGTCTCTCTGTATTCTAACACAGCACAGATGGTCTGCAGCAGGTCAGTGATAGATGGAGAGCAATGTGTTCAGGTCAAAGCAGATTATTATTAAGTATCAGAGTTGTATCAGAGTAAGGAAGCTTAAAGAGAAGCCTTGAGCGACACACATCAATCCTGACTTCATATACAGTATCTGGAGTATGTCTTTCATACGTTATATGTTTACTTTCAGACGGTTTCAGGCGGTTTCAGACAGTATCAGGCGGTATCAGGGGGTTTCAGGCGTTTTCAGGCGGTTTGAGGCGGTTTCAGACGGATTCAGACGGTATCAGGGGTTTCAGGCGGTTTCAGGCGGTTTCGGACGGTTTCAGACGGTTTCAGGCAGTTTCAGGCGGTTTCAGGCGGTTTCAGACGGTTTCAGGCGGTTTCAGACGGTTTCAGACGGTTTCAGACGGTTTCAGACGGTTTCAGACGGTTTCAGGCGGTTTCAGGCGGTTTCAGGCGGTTTCAGACGGTTTCACGCAGTTTCAGGCGGTTTCAGGCGGTTTCAGGCGGTTTCAGGCAGTTTTTTTCAGACACGTTTTTCGCGTTATCATTATTAATGTCATTATTTATTTGGGTGTCTGTTTTCACTGTTATGTAAAGTAATGGAATGTACTGTGTATGTATATACTTTTTATTTATTTATATCTCGTATAAAAGTAAATGATGGTACATTTTAACAGCTAAGTATACTCGGAAAACATTGTGTAGTATCCTATTGTTTTCTTGCAAACCACTGATGACCCAATGTTACTGCTGTTGTCCAATCAATTCCAGTATTTTCATTTCTAACAAGGAGGACAGTGCATGGACATCTGGTGTACCCACAGATTACAGCTATAATTTGTAACGTCAGATTATAACCAGCATGGGCATGGGGGGTAGAGAACATTGGCCCTTTGGATCTTCCCATCTCCAGCTCTGATCCACCAGCACCATGTAGGTCAACACACGTCAAAACAAAGTTGCCCCAATTTGCAATCTCCTGCACGAGAAGATAAAGTATTTAGTTAGAGATTTTATACTAGCTTCTTTATTATGCTAACGCTAGAGATGTTATACTAGCTTCTTCATTATGCTAAAGATAGAGATTTTATACTAGCTTCTTTATTATGCTAAAGCTAGAGATGCTATACTAGCTTCTTTATTATGCTAAAGTTAGAGATTTTATATACTTGCTTATTCATTATGCTAGTTAGAGATTCTATACTTCAGTAAGAGATTATATTTCATTTTACCTTAAGATTATTGTTCAGTTATCTTGTGCTGTGTGCTCCTCATTCCCACTGTTCTGTAACCGGTAATGCAACACTGACATTTCCCCACTGCGGGACAAATGAAAGATTGTAATCTGAACGTACCTGATCGGAAACGCTGTACCATCCGTAGTTGAAAGGATTTGGCTTGTCCTGCGGCGACAGAGACACCACCACCATATTGTAACAGGCCCTGGATACGTATAGAAATATGACCACGGTGCCCACGGCTGAGGCTTGGCACACGGACGTCCCCTGGAGCAAAACAGGCAAGTTTATCTGTATAGCACAGTTGATACACAAAGCAACTCAAAGGGCGGAACAAAACAAGATAGAAACAATCATAAAATGCATGGGAATCCTAAATAATAACTGTACAATAACATTAAAAAGAGTAAATATATGTCTGTCTCACCTTGGATTCGAGGTAAACATTTGCCGAAGACATCTTGGCGATTTTAAAGATGCAGACGGCGAGAGAAATGGCACAGAGAACAAAGAGGCTGTCGTTGATCACCACCCGGGCCAGGACCGTGTGTCGGACGGTGGCGTCGCTGCAGACAGAGGGCGAGTTTTAACGTCTGTGTGTGTGTGTGTGTGTGTGTGTGTGCGTGTGTGCGTGTGTCATTTGACTGTGCAGACAACAACTGTGTGGCCGTGTAAGGAACATAAAGTCACAAACACATTTTCTTTGGTAAACAAGTTGTAATCTAAATGACATTTTAGTGCACACTAAGTAACTAAGTAAACACATTTGACAGTGCAGCCTAAGGTGACACTGGGAAATGACAGAGGTATTGACCAGATGCATCGACGTCATCCAGTCACGTGATTGTGCATGAAGTAGTGGAGGGTGGTGGAAACTGGCATTAGCATTAGCATTGCGGTGAGTGCAAAACGAACACAACTCTTAAAAACTGAGCTTCCTCTCCTAAAACGAGAAGTGGCTGCTTCAAGCACATGTTCGACAACGTTATTAGTGGAAGTAGGACATGAGGTCAGGGCTCACAAAGAGCGGTATTTGGAGAAGTGAAGGATCGGTGAACTGGATGTTGACCCGTGGGGGCGGGTCCCGGCTCAAAAGTGGCCAAAATGACGTGCGCTGACATGCTGCAATACCACCCCGGGCCGATGGGGGTGGACCCAGAAAAAGAATTAGCCGATGCTAACATATAGCATTGGCAGACCTCTCAAAACCGTCTTTACAGGATGGACCAAAAGTTGGCTCTTGGCCCAAAGCTCCGTTCCACATGTGTGTCAATGCTGAGGGGGGTGTTTTGGTCCACTCTAGTTTACTTGCTGTGAATTTTTTAAGTCTCTCGTTCAAATGAATGGAGCTTGCGCCGGCTGACGCATGCGCAGATGCGTTTTTTTCACAATTTTCTTGTGGGCGGGACCACTCACGGCCATTTTGGATTGCTCCAGTAGAGCACATTTTTTGGCCCATTAGTTAGAACGGCGGAGATAGGCGTGACTCTGTCCGTTAATATATACAGTCTATGATGTAGACCTGTACCTTCTCCTCACAGTCAATTTCATTGATTAAATGAAATGTCTAATCTCGCAGTTAGACTTCCGTTGTGTGTCATGGAGAGTGGGCGTGGCCTGGACGCCACATGCACGGGGCCAATACAGATTTTTTTTTCCCCCACACCACTAATGATATGCATATATAGATTGGCAGCTACAATGTTTTGATTTCTCTCATATTCCATCCCAGTATGTGTTTTTACTGCACTCTTTCTGTAGTTTCTATATTTCATTTTCTCGTGAATACTCAAAATACTGCAAACTGCTAAATGCACTTGTCCCACAGAGACAGAGGCCGATCGATTCGACAAACTAGCTTTGGAAACTGTGTGTGCTTAGGGGGTCTTACCTTGGGGTTTCCGAACGCTCCAGAGCTCCTTGCACCAACGACGCACATGTGATATTCACCACCAGGAAAAATATACTCAGACTCAGAAAGAACAAACGCAGAGGGACCCTAGACACAAGGTTCACGAGGTTGATCAGACGCATCAGACGCATAGTTTAAATGCATTTAAAGAGAAGTGGTGTACAGACTTACTTGTACTTATTAAGTTCAGGGGAATACTTTGCTTTGGCTTTGAACATAACCTAAAAGGAAAGAAAACAGAAAACAGGTCAGGTGGGTTTTGGAGAGAGGTGTGTAATAACGTGAGCCGTGGAGAAGACAGGGTTAGCAAACAAAACAAGTGCCCTTCATAGTGTCATGTTAACTTTTAGATTAGAGCAAATAAAAAATAACACTTTGAGTAGGTCCTGTGCTGACACTGTGCAAATATCTGCCTCAAACAAACATCAAATTGTGCATAAGTTCAACCAGTGCGAACCAGGGCCTGTCCGAGATACCCTTCACTTACTCTGTGGAATGATGTTATCACTGCAAGAAGGATAACATTTGAGGTAATAATTGCTAGAATCTATTGTTTTTTAACTTAATTTGAGTATATGGTGGTTTTAAAACAAGATTTTCCAATAGGAGGACAGCTTTACGACTTATTTCAAGAATGATCTTTTGGCAAATCCCGTTTTAAGGCAGTCAAAATGTGCTCAAATGAACGCTTTGCAGAGATGGTGGTCCAATTTGCGCAAAACTGATTTAACCGCTTAGAAATCGGAGTAGTTAATTCACCTCAAGATTCAAGATTGATTTATTATGTCCCGTAGGAAATGTGTCTTGGACATAAACCATTAGCTCTGCTCCATGGTCTGCGTTCAGGAGGTTCACAGATATGAGAAGGAATGAGTTCTTATACCGGTGCAGATATGGTTTCTTATTTCTGGTTGGTTCTCTGTAGCGGCGGCCTGATGGGAGGAGCTCATACTGAGAGCAGAGGACATGAGAAGGGTCTGAGGTGATTTTCTTTGCCGTTCTGATAACAGTCTCCTCAAAAATCTGCTGCAAAGATGGATGCTCCCTAACTCCCACTAATCTACACTAATCTGTAAAGTTCTGCTTTTGTTTTAACAGTCAAATTCCCAAACCACACACACATAATATATCTTACTGCACTTTCAATTACAGCATGATTAAACAGCGTCATTATTTTCTGTTCAACTCCAAAAAGTCTTAATCTCCGCCTAAAAGTCTAAAAATATGTTCAAATTCAATCGGGTGATGCCGATGGCCGAGCTGCTTGCAAAGCTGTGGTCCTGTTGTTTTCTGCCATGACCGTCTTAAGCCGAGGGTGAAACCGATGTAGGTAGAATACATTTCCATTCTTTATTTAAATCCTTTTTGCACCAAAAGCACTGCTCAATTTGTGAACAATTTGCAGTTGTGTTGTAAAGTGGAGCAAATGATTGGAAGCGAGTTCTGACGTAGCTAAATGGGTCACAAAGTTAAACATTAGTGTGTATGGATAGTTTTAAAAGCGTTATGGGGACAGAGGAGAGGCTCGGGTGTAAAAAACAGAAGGAAATCACAAGGTTGTTTTTGAGTCATCCAAAATCTGTTGTGAACATGTAACAGGCCTGTTTCAGCTGTTTTTATTAAGATCCTTATTAAATACTGAAATATACAGTAGCTATTCCTCCTGCGCTGCAAAAAGTGATAAAAATCAAGTCGAAAATTGCTCAGATCTGGCAAAATGCATCTTTCGTATCTCTCAAATGTATCTTCATTTGAGAAAGATTTGTTTTTGTTTTAAAGATACAAGAAATGTCTCCCTTAAAATAAGAAATTCATTGAGATAAGACTAATTAAAACAGTCAGAATAAACTCAGATAAAGTTAAAAACCCTTCAAGTAATGCCAAAGTGTGGGAAGTTGGAATCAAGAGTGCCCTACCTCTTTTACTAACTCATTGACTGCCAGCGGTTTTTGATGATTTCACTAATTTGTGCAATGACTATGTGCAATATATAACCAGATTCTGAAAGATTGGATTGTCTACTTTCAGCAGCAAAAATAAGTTAGTCTCTAGCTTGTTTGGTTCTTCTGT
The DNA here is from genome assembly GCA_964034765.1 of Knipowitschia caucasica. Lineage (NCBI taxonomy): Eukaryota > Metazoa > Chordata > Actinopteri > Gobiiformes > Gobiidae > Knipowitschia > Knipowitschia caucasica. Next base: position 11,545,353 of record OZ035844.1, read on the forward strand.
AATCCCCAGCCGAAGTTGGAGAGAAATCACAGGTGTCAGACAAATACGTCAATGGCAGTGAATGAGTTGATTAAGAATTACCAGTAAATACAGCTTATCAGTAACAGAATGTTGACTGACACCCCATAGTTGACCACGCACTCTTGCTTTATGATTACATCTGCAAATCCTGTTGTTTTTTCATTAGATAGTTGTTTGTTTCTCCGCTGTGGTCTTTCAGTAAAATATTTAAAATAAAACAATTAGGTTTGTGGCGGTAACAAAAACAGTGAAAAGTGTAATTATTAGACTATTCCAGGGCCATATATGCAATCATTTCCTTAAAACTCAGCCTAATGTTCATCACCTTAAGTTGCCTGGTGTACGAGTTGTGCTATACAAAAAAACTTGCCTTGATTTCGGAAAATAATATGAATATTTTTTATGAATCATTATTAATCCTCAAGAACGCTGCCTTAAAATGTTTAATGGGCACTACATAAGGCGTGTTCTGATCTGCCTGTACTGCAGGGGTGTCCAAACTTGTGTAATAGGGCCACTTTAATTTACCAGACTTGTCGATGGGAAAAACTGTTCTGAACTTTAAAATCAGCTTTAATAATGTTGACGTTGGCTACATTAGCAACTCAATTTTGTGCCACAATCAAAAACAAGTAACCAGTATATACAAAACAAGCTTTACAACAAGATATAACATGCATATATTGGTAAAGCTGAAGTTGGCTGTATGACACTCTGAACTGGTGTCTTTGATATGGTACGTTAGCGAGGCAGAGGGCCAGATAACATGACACAGGGCAGCATTTGGCCCACGGGCCTGAGTTTGGACAGGCCTGCTAGAGTGGTACAGAATGTGACGCCCCCTACAGTGTAACCGTGACTAGTCCAGGGGTCTCTTGAAATGTATTCTGAAATCAAAGTGTATAAAAGGATTTCAGCTCGCACCATAAGCAGGAGAGTCATAAGGCCATATCATACCTTCCAACAAACACTAGCAAATACTAACAGATCAATTTCTCTCTGGCTGCTCTCTCTCTGTTCTCTCTCTCTCTCTGTGTTATCTCTCTCTGTTCCCTCCCTCTCTCTCTCTTTCAGTTGTATCTCTGTAGTCTTGCTTTCTCTCTGGTCTCTCTCTCTCTCAGTGGTATCTCTCTCTGGTCTCTCTCTCTCAGTGGTATCTCTCTCTGGTCTCTCTCTCAGTGGTATCTCTCTCTGCGGTCTCTCTCTCTCTCAGTGGTATCTCTCTGGTCTCTCTCTCTGGTCTCTCTCTCTCAGTGGTATCTCTCTGGTCTCTCTCTCTCAGTGGTATCTCTCTGGTCTCTCTCTCTGGTCTCTCTCTCTCAGTGGTATCTCTCTGGTCTCTCTCAGTGCTATCTCTCTCCGGTCTCTCTCTCTCTCAGTGGTATCTCCCTGGTCTCTCTCTCTCAGTGGTATCTCTCTCTGGTCTCTCTCAGTGCTAACTCTCTCCGGTCTCTCTCTCTCAGTGGTATCTCCCTGGTCTCTCTCTCAGTGGTATCTCTCTATGGTCTCTCTCTCTGGTCTCTCTCAGTGGTATCTCTCTGGTCTATCTCTCTCTGGCCTCTCTCTCTTGTCCAGGGGTCTCCAACCTGTAGCTCGGGAGCAACCAGTAGCTCGCCACCCCCTTCCAGGTAGCTCGCCAAAGGATTTAGAAATGAACAAATCAAAAAATATGCTTAATATTTCAGATAGTATAGTTCATTATCAGTTTTTATTTTTGTAAATGCTCTTACTTTGTGTATTAGTAACAAATATACAATGATAAATAATGACTGTACCCAATATCAGACTCTTTCACACTAATATATAACCAAATTTTACCGCTTAAAGGAGTAGCTCTCTGCCTTAATCGTCCCTGGAAGGTAGCTCTCTGGGTGAAAAAGGTTGGAGACACCTGGTTTAGACCTTTTTAACAACAACATTCCTTTGTATTCTTTCTCATTTTTTTCTTTCACAAAAATTAATGGGCAAAAGTTTAAAAGCTCGGATAAAAATGTTTGACACATGGTTTGGCACAGGTTCTTTGTTCGGTTTTTGGTACTTCCCATTTGGTGCGTGTCAGCTGACCGCCTCAGACAGACATGTGACACTTTGATTTCATCACCTTTATCAAAACTAGGCCAGCAGAGTTTAGACAAGACACAACTTCCTCTTCTACATCCATTAGAGACTGATGGAAGTGCTTCTGCTGCACGTGGGAGAACAGGGGAGTCCTTGACATATGCAGTGGGCAGGTGCTGGGTTCCTATCCCCCTTTCTCCTCCTACATCTCCCTCCTCTGCTCCACCACTATTGTCCACCAATCCCAGGACAGCAATTCAAGCTTTTACCAAGTCTCCCTCGGACATTAAGATAAAGTGAAGTGCGTGTCTCCAATAGACCGAAGCAAAAGCCACATCCTACATCACCCGTATTCAAATATATTTGCAATAGCAGCAGCCAGCAGTGTTCTCAATCGTTATTCTAAAAGCATTTAAGTCATATGTATTTATTAAACTATTGATTATATACATTAGAACTTGGGAACCATCTGGAAAAGTCTACAATATCTACACTAGGATTCTACTTTTTTGATCATTCAGTTTATGAGAAATTACTAGATCAATGACAAAACTGTTCGTGGGCAGCAGCGGATCAAACCATGTCATTTATAAAACTTGGGGCTCTGTAATTAAAATCAATGAAGATGATTACATTCTTCAACCCCCAAGTGAAAAGATATTGAGCCCAAGTTAATTACAATGAGGATGAGCTCTATGCTGTATCTTTTGGGGCTGCTGCAGTGGGGAACAGAGAACAATGGGGTACCGAAAAGCATTGGACAAGAGCAAAATTGTGCGAAATAGGAATAGATGCATGTAATGTAATTAATGTAAATGGCATAGAAGTGCAGAGTCAGCTGTATTTATGAAATCAGGTCATAGTCAAAGGCACTGCACTCTCTCTCTCTCTCTCAGACACACACAAAGAGATGGTGGAAATAAGGGGGTGTGTTCCTCCTACCTGTGTGAAGTATAGATTGAGCAGGCATAGGGTGAAGAATTGCAGACAGACAGGGCAGCAGTACAGCACCCAGTATGCCAGGGGCTGGAGTTGATTGGCCTGCACCATATTTTGGAAGTAAAAGGAGAATAGAGTGGTCCTAAGAGCTGCCCAGAGCAAACACAAAAACAGGAATACGCTCTGGTAGCTGAATCTCTTGTGTCCATAGTGCAAAATGAGCCAAAGCTGCAGGTAGACAAAAACAAATAAGAAAGAATACAGGACAGTGTGCAGGGTGGTCAATCCGAGCTCTAGTGTTGGAGAGATTGCAGATCCAGAAGGGGAGTCCTTTTGTGAGGTAAACAAGGAGTCGCTGACTTCATCCCCCGCAGCAAACATCTCCACGGACGCTTGTTTTAACGCATTACGGACAAAAAAAGGCAAAATAAACACAGCGAAATAGGTCAGAGCCTCTTCAAATGTATCGTAGTCAACAACATATAAAAGCAGGGTATTCTGAATAGAAGTGGCATGTTGGAAGTGCGTTTGTCTATTTCAAGAATTAGATGGAGAAGTGAAAATACACATAAGGCGATTGTTTAAAAGAAGAAAGGGGGTGGAAAAAAACAAGAGATCCCCTTGTGAATCCTGCAAAGCTCCACTGCAAAAAACAACTTGAGGGGGAAGCTTCAGATCAGCTGTGATGCAGTTACGGCCCGCCCCCTAGCACTGTCGTTGTCACCGTGAAACTGCAGTATCGTCGGGCGCCATTTTGGCTCGCAGTTAGCTTGTTTCCTACGCAGTTGATATAGCCGTCGGAGCCAGAGATTTCGTCCAGTTTCCAACCCAAAGAACCGAAGTGAAAAACATCCTCACGCCCACTTAGCCAAGCTCGCATCTGATTGGTTTCTTGTTCTGCCCTGCCTCCGCCACTTCAAGCCTCTGATTGGCCTACAATAATGTCAGTTGCTAAACGACCCGCCTTCCCAAGCATACCGACGTTTTATTGGTCAAAATAAAAAATGTCTTCCTTCTGATTGGTTTACTTTATCACGTGGGTTTCATTTTCCAGGAAGTTCAGTTTCCAAAACAATTAGCATCAAGCTAGCATGAATGTAAGTACAAAAATAAATCACGTTTCCTTCAAAATAATCAAAATACATACAATACGCTTTAACTCAAAATATAATATAAAACTCAATATAATGACGTGTGAGTATGTATGACGTGGTTATGTTGAAACTATTGTTATTTAGTCACGTGTGTTCTTTAGCGCAGAGTTGCACACGCTGTTGTTTAGATAACATTGATTTGAAATAGACAAGGAAATTACACATTACACATGGACTGGCTTTACGAGCATCTTTCTGCAAAGTAAGTATTTGTGTTTATTGGGAAAATGCCTATGCTAAAAAACACCAATCTATTTTATATGATTAACGCACTTACTCGAGCAAATCGCTGTATAATGTCTTGAAGTAGCCAGTTACAGATTTGTATTGGTTGCATGATTAGTTCAATAATATTCCTCAAAAAACTACCTGCTCTTATTCTTATGATTGAATCGGGTAAGTTCACCTCTGCGTGTTTTAACCATAGACTTGTAAATCATTCTCAGTATTATGGGATAACACAGAACGGAAATAATACTGCCTGCCTAAACCTGTTTATTCATGCATTTTATATTTTCAGGGATCACACAATGTCAGTGTGGTTGTATGTGACTGTGCTCCTACTGTGGACCAAGTCAGGGGGATGCATGGAAAAGGCAAACACATCTAATCTCATCGAGTTCACTGCTGCAGACTTTTATGAGAGGCTTCATTACGGAAAGATGATTTTTATGTACTTCCAACGCGAAGGTAAAACATTTCTAATTGCCAACCACATAGCATTTGCTTTCACTCTAACATTATAAGAATATGCCTGGAATGTCTTGAGCAGTTTCTCCTTCCATATCGCTGTTCCTGTTGGAGTTAGAGAAGTCGGCGGACATGCTTCAAGATTATGGGGTGCTGGTTGGGAAGGTAAGTTTTGATTTGAGCCAAAATATATCGCAATTTCCTGTTGACTCCATGTTCGGCTCATATCTGTAGGTGAACTGTGATAAAGAAATGATTATCAAATATTGCTCAGAGGACAAAGTATCACAAACAGCTTTCTTATTCAGGTATTGTATTGCAGCTAAAAGTGAACTGTAATATCAAACACTATCACATTGTTCTCTTTCTTTAGGAGTGGCAAGGAGTTTCTTAGCTTCGACCTGGACACTGTGTTTGATGTTAATGCTATTGTCTCAGAAGTCTTGTTGTAAGAAGTTCAAACACTCAGTACTATTGTTTTTTTAGACTTGCAAATTTGATAAATAACTGGCTTTTTGTTTGTGTTCCAGCGCAATTCTGCGTGACGAGGTCAGATATGTCCACACTGAAACTGACCTGCTGGCGATGGAGAAGAGTGTTATGGGGTTGAAAGATATTGTGTTGGCTTACGTCAGTAGCCTGGGAACTGAAGGTGTTGGCAACATTTCTGAAGTTGATATTTCATGTTAAGATATCAAAAGTTAGAGGACAGAAAAGTTAGCATATTCCATCTCTATCCTAGAACACAGGTCGATTATGGAGACTGCATTTGTGTATGGATCCAAATACCAATTCATCCTAATAACTGGAGGTCCCGTCCTAAAGCACTTGGGGTAAATTTAGGCTTTTTTACACATTTCATATACAGATATTTAGACGTATAAATACTGTAATTACTGTTTTTTTTTACCTAGCATAAACAAGTCACCCCCATCTGCTGGAGTTTGGGTGCTACACTGCAAAGACCACCTGCTTTTAAAATCAACCAAATCCAGCCAATGTCCTCAGACCCGGATGAGAAAGCCACTGTCCACACTCAACCTTCACTCCTTCTTGCAGCTTATAAACGCTCCTTTGCTGGTGGAGAAAGCATAAATGATATCTTGTTTATCCCACAATATGGTACTACAGTATATTATATGGTATTCTTTCTGCTCATTTACCTAGACTGAGATGCGTGAAGAGCCATCCAGAATAACACCGTCTCAGTTTGCCCCTCAAGTGTTTTTGTTTGCACATCCTGAGACTGAAGATATGGACAAGGAAACAGCTCAAACGTTGGCCTTGGAGCTCAGAGGACTTGCCCAAGTGCTGCTCATACACAGGTATAACACTATGATATTAAGATAAGTTGTTTTAATGTATGCCCTTGCCCTTTTTCACTGGTTCTTTACCTCGGCAATACCACCCAACATAAACCAGATCAACCAGGACTTTTCTGGGTCTAAATTTGCGGCTAATCCATTGGACTACACTGGTCTTATAGTCAGAACAAGCCTAAATCCATAATAATTATTTTGTATTTTTCAACCTTTTGTAATTAACATTTAGGACAGAACGAAAACACAAACAAACAGTGATGTCTTTGTCGGCTGTCTTAATGCGTCTAATGTCATTTTGTGGGCATGACTTTCACATTTTTTGCTTGAGGCTTCGTTTGATAGTAATCTTCCCAGCATCTTCACACATATTAAATCATTTTTAGTCTTTTCAAACTTTTAGTGTTGGGGTATGAGCGTCTTTCCATTCACTTTAAAGCCAGATCTTATTTGAATATGAATACTGCGCTAATGGATAGTACTGTATGAGTGGAATTTTTTTGCTATACAATTTAAATACATCTCAGTAAAACAACAAAACTTAGTAGAGAGATGTACATTGTGGCTAACACGACTTATTTTGTCCTAGGGAAGGTCCGTCTGTTCACACGCTAAAACAATACAATGCTGCTTACCGGATGCCTGGACAGGTACCGAACCGATAATCATGTAATATTCATTCGAGCTTTGTGAGTTTACATGCGCTGTACTTTCAGGAATTGGAGTATTTGACCTTACACAGCATCCGAGACGTGCAGGACCTATTCACAAACGAGGAGTCCCAAATAGAAGTCGAGGCAGATGAAGACGATCATTTTGAGGACGAAGACATTTTAGGTACAGTATGCCTTCAATATTCTTATGTATTGCTATCTATGATTCTGGAACTAATTCTGTCCCATAATTTTTGGCACCACTCAGACCAGTTGGACGACGAGGTTGCTTCCTCTGTGTATCTCAATCGAGGGAACGAACTGGACATGGACATTTTCACTGAGCTCAACACTCAGAATTTTCATAGTGTAGTAGCACAAAGCAGCCTGACGGTGGCACTGTTCTACCTCAAATGTGAGCGCATAATCAAGGTACATCCATTCCATTCTTTCATATTAATGACATTGTTTTCTCGTGCTATCACCAGGGGATGCTGTTTCGATGGCTTTTCTCGAGCCTTTTGTTGAAGTAGCAGAAAGCCTTTTGGGTAAGTGTGATTTAAAGATGGTAAAATCTAAATGTTAACAAATCAGACAACAACATGTCTTGATCTAATTAAAAGACATGTTATATTTTGCATACTTGTAAGAATCTCTGTTGTTTGTGTCCTTGTGGGGTGAACTAATGATAGAATGATAGAACCAAGTATTTTGTAGTTTAAAAGTTAGGCTTCTTAACTGGAGAAGCAGAAGAGGAGTTTTTCCTCGCCGATGCAGGAGGATCTAAGGACAGTGGTGATGATCAGGACACTCGACATTCAACAATGTTTACTGTATAGACATGGGTCACCTGCCCCTTATGGACCAATGACCCCAAGTTTTTTTTATCATTGCATTTTGTGTGTTTCAACCATAGACTGTATATACTAACGGACGTCACGCCTATCTCCGCCGTTCTAACTAATGGGCCAAAAATTAGGCTGTACTGGAGTGATTCAAAATGGCCGCGGGGGCTGGAAAGTGTGAACAAACTCACAGCGACTAAACTAGACTGGTCCAGAACACCCCCCTCAGCATTGACACACATGTGGAACGGAGCTTTGGGCCAAGAGCCACTTTTGGACCAAGAGCCACTTTTGGACCATCTTGTAAAGACGTGTTCCAGAGGTCTGCCAATGCTATATGTTAGCATTGGCTAATTCTTATTCCGGGTCCACCCCCATCGGCCCGGGATGGTATTGCAGCATGTCAGCGCACGTCAATTTGGCCATTTTTGAGCCAGGACCCGCCCACACTGGTTTCAACTCTTTGATTATCTTCACTTTCTGCTTCGTACCCGCGTTAGATCGTAAACGTAGAAGAGGCATAGATGCTACTACACCTGCTCTTTTGAATACCTCATGAGATAACCAGCTGTTAAACTTTCAGATGCCGGTGCTGACGATGTGCAGATGTGTGCGGTGAATTGTGGAGAGTGGACAGATCTTTGCGCGGCGCAGTCTGGAACGTCCGAACGGCCGCTTCCCTTTCAGCCAATCACGGCCTTCCCCACGGTTTTGATTCTTCGACCACAAGAGCCGGCCCTGCGCTACAAAGGGATGCTATCGAGTCAAGCACTGTACCGATTTGTCCTACTGTAAGATTAAGATTACAACATCCGTTACAATCGTTCATAGTGGGGAAATTTCAGTGTTGTATCCCCAGTTAGAGAGCAGTAGGAATGAGAAGCACACAACATAAGAGAACAATAACTCAATAGTAAAATACAGTACAATCTATAACTTTAGCATAACAACTATAACTTCGACAATTTATCAAAACACAAGATATCCAGTTTAGGTTTATTTGATGCTTCAACTAGAAAACAAACTTCCTGTTAATACATTTGCAAACTCTGGCTAATCAAAACATCAAACATTTTATCTTCCAACCGTTCCAATCATATCATCCCAACCAAAACATGACCCTGGCCCTGATATTTCTTTTTGACTGTGGAATCCTATGAGAGCCATTACACCCTGGATTTGCCTCTGTAAACGATTGAAAAATATGTTTTAGATTTGAAATGCTCTGTGGGGGATTTTCTCAGCGAGCAAGAGGGTATATATTTTCAGTTACATATCCTCCAGTGGACAGAGGGATTTGACCCTGTCTTTTTTATGGAGGGCAGTCATGTTCTCTACATCTCTGTAATCTGTGTTATCAATCCTGGATTCAGCACACAAGGTTCAGTCCGGACATTAAAACACATTAAGATAAACTAGACCGGAGGAAGTTTAGACTCACGGTGAAAAGATATGTTTGTTTGTTTTTCTGATTACACTGATTCAGAAATTACACTGCAAAAAATGATAAAATTTGAGGGAAAAATAGCTTGAGTCGAGTGGTTTTTATCTTAGTTTGACACATTCTGACTTAAAACAAGATGGGACTAGCCATCATCAAAACAAGATACTGTTGCTATATTTTCTCATTCTTTTAAAGTTCTTCCATTCTTTTTAAAAACAAGATCAAATTACTTGTCCCATTGTTGAATCTTGTTTTCAGAATGTGCTCAAATTAGGATAGAATTTGCCGAATTTGAGCAATTTTTCACTTTTTGCAGTGTACACATTTGAATTCAGCTAATTTTAGTTCAAATAACTGACCTAACAGGTGAAGACTGTAGCCTCGGACCATAGACTGTAGCCTCGGACCATAGACTGTAGCCTCGGACCATAGACTGTAACCTCGGACCATAGACTGTAACCTCGGACCATAGACTGTAGCCTAGGACCATAGACTGTAGCCTAGGACCATAGACTGTAGCCTAGGACCATAGACTGTAGCCTAGGACCATAGACTGTAGCCTAGGACCATAGACTGTAACCTAGGACCATAGACTGTAGCCTAGGACCATAGACTGTAGCCTAGGACCATAGACTGTAACCTAGGACCATAGACTGTAACCTAGGACCATAGACTGTAGCCTCGGACCATAGACTGTAACCTCGGACCATAGACTGTAGCTTAGGACCATAGACAGTAACCTCGGACCATAGACTGTAGCCTAGGACCATAGACAGTAACCTCGGAACATAGACTGTAACCTAGGACCATAGACTGTAACCTCGGACCATAGACTGTAGCCTCGGACCATAGACTGTAGCCTCGGACCATAGACTGTAGCATCGGACCATAGACTGTAACCTCGGACCAAAGACTGTAACCTAGGACCATAGACTGTAGCTTCGGACCATAGACTGTAGCCTCGGACCATAGACTGTAACCTAGGACCATAGACTGTAACCTAGGACCATAGACTGTAACCTCGGACCATAGACTAGCCTCGGACCATAGACTGTAACTTCGGACCATAGACTGTAGCCTAGGACCATAGACTGTAACCTAGGACCATAGACTGTAACCTAGGACCATAGACTGTAACCTAGGACCATAGACTGTAGCCTCGGACCATAGACTGTAACTTCGGACCATAGACTGTAGCCTAGGACCATAGACTGTAGCCTAGGACCATAGACTGTAAGCCTAGGACCATAGACTGTAGCCTAGGACCATAGACTGTAGCCTCGGACCATAGACTGTAGCCGAGGACCTTCTTGCTGAGAGTGAGAGTGCTCTGCCACCGCACCATCCAAAACTGCTCTTAGTTTACTCCAGTGTAAAACATTTATAAACGAAACATTCCTTGTATCTTAGTCATCTACACCATCTTCTATAAAGCTGTGGGGTCACGTTTACAACCATGAACATAAATAATTTAATTTTGTGAAGAGAAAACATTACATGATTCTGTTCAAAGAATAGAAAACAGAAAAGATGGTAGTATTATAAAGTATTCTTCACACACTTTTGTTGCAATAGCAGCAGCAAGTCTTTTGGGATATGTCTCTACAAGATTTGCCCATTCCTCTTTACAAAACAACATGATCCATCCATCCTTTTCCTCCGCTTCATCTGTTGCCGGGTTGCAGGGGCAGCAGTCTAAGCAGAGACGCCCAGACTTCCCTATCCACACACACTCCACACACACTTCCTCCAGCACCCCAAGGCGTTCCCAGGCCAGCTGAGAGACATAGTCCCTCCAGCGTGTCCTGGGTCTTCCCCGGGGCCTCCTCCCGGTGGGACGTGCCCGGAACACCTCCCCCGGGAAGCGTCCAACAACATCAAATTAGATGCATGGCGTTTGTTAGCAGCAGTTTTAAAGTCTTTCCACAGATTTTTCTATTGGATTTAGGCGTTTAGACACTGTATCTATATATACTGTATGTGTTATTTATTCTCACAGAAGCCGAGTCTCTTCTCCTCTTGTATTGAACGACGCTGATTTAACCAAATTTATGAGTGGCGCTATCCATCCTGACCTACAGGGACAGGCCGTAGACAAAGTCCTGGGATTATTTCACACGCACGCACAGCCAGGTAATCATTTGAATAGACATTGAAACCTTATCTCTTCTGCAAAGTATATCTGCATTATCTAACCACTCTTATGTAAAGCCCATAGAAATGTCAACTGAACAAATCTGGGAACATCCAGTTTGTGGTTGTGTTTTGTGTGAATAATGCGTTTGTTTATTGCTTCATCTCTTGGTGTGTTAGTGTTTGTTGAAGCAGCCAGAGCTCAGAGGGGAGAGCTGCTGACAGGGCTGCTGACGGATGGCCTGGCACTAAAATGGTAACTCATCTTTCAAGGTCCCTCACCTCAACTTTTGGATTTCAATATTTGCATACACTATACAGCAGTGTTGTGATCTGGTTCTCACACTGCAAACAGTGATTCAAAATAAGTCTAGAATTGCCCAAATTTGGCAAAAATGTATCTAAATTTAAACGCATTCTGACTGCCTTAAAAGAAGCAAAATGAAAATGTGACAAGCAAAATAATCTTGTTTAAAAACTTACAACAAATGTTTCCATTGGAATGAGAGAATAAAGCAACAGTTATTGATCTAAAATTTAGGCTTTGTCCCATAACTAAGAATTGGCTTTGGCTCATGGTGCAAACTAGTTGTTAGTGTAAAAGGTAAGATCAAGCATAAATTAAAATGAAATTGTATAATTACTACTGTATTAAGATTAAGAGATCCTTTATTCATGCCACAGAGGAGACATTTCAGTGCACTAAGAGGCCTTTACAACTTAAAACCTAATTTAGAGATGAATTGTCAGTAGAGCAAAATGTGGAGTATATATTTTTATATTCATTTACCATTGTAGCTCAAGTAACTTTAGCTAAGTGGTCTTTCTGTGTTTAATAAATGTCTTTATTCAGGGCGTCTGATCACCAAACGGCGCTTCCTGCTGTTTTGGTTTTCCCATCGTGGCGGACCGACGGATCCCCCTCCGTGTTGCCCCTCGTCCCCTCCGCCGAAGAACTGACGTCCCTCATAAACACTGCTCTTCTCCAGCCTGTGGTAAATCTCATTGTAAACACATCCAGCCTCCACCACAAGATAAAAGCCTCTGAAACGTCCCTCTTTGCTTACACCAGCTCCAAATATGCTAATAAAACTGCTATTAATATATCTGAGCGGACATTTATTTTGAAATGCGTACAGTGACGTGAAGATTGTCTTATCGAGCACATAACAAGCTCCAAATGTGAATCCATGTGTTTTAAGTATGTTTTGTACCTCTACCTTTGCTCTTACTTCTAAACAAATGAGCAGAGCTCATGCTAAAACTGAATACATACTGTATTTACATAAATATATAGATGTACGTCCCTGAAAGTGAAATAATGTTTTATAATGTTGCTTATTTAGGTTGGAGGCTCTTGGTCGAGGAGTTGATTCAGTCATTCCATATGTGGTAACTCTGACTGAATGTATTATTATTAGGTTATGGATTTCTGCTTGCGTAATGTCTGGAATATGTGTGGAAGATTATCAAATTATCAAAATGATATATATGAATGGGTATGTGGGGTAGAAGGCTTAACAAGCAGGTGCTCTTCAAAGACAGGGCAGGCTAAGCAGACATAAGATATCAAAAAAATGTTTCCACCAAAGCGGTCTTCGTCTTCGTCTGCCCGACAAAGACCTCTTTGGTTGAAACACGGAGCAGTCCATTTTAACAAAGGACTTCTACAGTTTTTCACTTGAACAGACTTCCTCTGTTTGATATCCTCTGATATACATGAATCTTGAACATTTAAAGCTGTGGTATCCAACTCTCTCAAACAAATGTCCTCTTGGCGTCTGTCGCAGATAGGACCACGCTCACTCAGCTAATCAGCTCCGAGCCCAAAGAGTCAAATAGTGGCTCACATGGCTCTACAAGTATGCACAAGACAACACATTTTCTGAATATAGAGACTGATTTGTTCACAACATTACACTTTTACAAGACGCTTTTTGTTAAACTTACTGCAGGTTTAAGTATAATGAGAGTATTTTGTTCCTCTGTGACTATGGATAAAGCAAAAGTCAATGGATGGAAGGATGTTGTCAATTCTTACCCTCTTGTGTAGATCAAGTGAATGTGTTAATAATCTTTTACAGTTGTTTTAAGGTGAGACACAATGTGACCGTTTCACTTTTACATACTTCTGCTTGTAACTCAATAATAGTTTCCTCTTGTGTGTTTGAAGTGAAGTATGATTCAAACATTTCTCACTCAGTGCTCATGATTGCGTTTTCCTCCAGGAGTTCTGCCTCTTTCAGCTCCTTCTTTGCTGATTGCCTTCTGAGCTGCTGTCGCGTCAGCAAACAGCACTGGTGTGTGACTGCCACATATGCCACCGGAGTTTCAGCTTACACACCACGTTTCTAATTCAATATTAACTTTCATAAATTGCATGTAACCCCTGTGGTCCCCAGCCCGAGCTCACCGTGGCCTCTCTCCCGGCCCTCCTGTCCCGGGGTCGGCCTCTGCTGCTGCTCTTTGTGGGGGAGGAGGAGGACCACATCGGACTGAAGCAGAACAGGGCGCTGGTGGCCGAGCTGGAGACACTGGTGCAGACGGGAAGGACGGAGATGGAGGAGTACTCAGCCTGCTGGATCCATTTGTGCGTATCCGTAACTGTTTTGTATCAATTGTGTTTTGGTTGTAACATGAGACGTATGAAATGTAGAAGGACGGTCAAATTATATCCAGGCAAAACAAAGCGTCTTGTTACCAGAAAGATGTCCATTTACTCGAAAAGCTCGTTTGTGTTTTGTATTTGTAGAGTCTGTACTATGTTAAATATGTCAATGCAAGTGTGTTTAAGATCAAGACGTCCGTTATGCTTCCCACATTGTGAAAATCAGTCAGTGTTGCGTCACCGGTTACAGAACTGCAGGAGTGAGGAGGACACAGCACAAGATTAATGAACAATTACTCTATTTTAAAATTTAATTACATCTCCAGCTTTACATAATGAAGTCTAAAATACTATATATGCAAGTGCAAGAGATGTATAGATGTAAGTTTGTATCGCACACATTTTCACAGAGAATAATTGAGTGCTGGATCCTTGCTCTGTTGGAACTAGTTTTGGTTTGTAGCTCATCTTGTTCAGATAGAAAATAGAGAGGACCACCCTCACCTGACATAATTATTTATCAACAGAAAAAGTTAGGTTCCCCAGCTTTAAGAACCATCTCTTGAACCTGTGTTTGTGAATGAGACAGTACAATGGGACCTTCTGTGGTGCCATGAAGAGCAAAGTTGAACTCATCTGTTTGACCTGAGCTCCTTTGTGCCGGTGTCTCAGGGGCCGGACTCCCGCTGGGATCCATGTCCTTGGATCGTACCTTGGCTCGGTGCCTCCTCTGCCCTCGCTGGTCCTCACCCACAATCCATCAGCGGCGGAAGTCTACCAGTACCCCCCACAACAGCCAATCACAGCGGCCTCAGTGCTCAGGTGGCTGCGGCTGGTGCAGGAGGGGAGGGAGCAGGCGGCAGGTGAGGGCAAACTCTTCAAATGGAAAATAGTCTTTCTCAGCATGGGTTCGTAGCATAGAGAAACGGCCTTAGAGGACTTTGAAATATTGAGCTGCCATTGAACTCTTCTTCATTAAGATAAAGATGGAATTTGTATTAAATGTATTATATTAGTTGTGATATACTTAGTTAGAAGATTTTATTTTTTATTTATTTATTTATTTGAATTTAGGACAGTACATATTCATCAATGTGACTGCAAACTGCGTCAACATAAATATGCTGGAATTAGCTAAATTGCTAAATTGCATCCATTGTCCTAAGGCAGGTAAGAAAAAGTAAAAACAATAGTCAAACAAGCAAGACAAAGAATTTAAAAGAGGAGAGAAAGAGCAAGAGAAAGTCCAAGGAAGAGCAGATTATCTACGGGAGCTTGACTGGTTTGATTTCAACCAATGTTTGAGGTTTAAATGTTTGGTAGGTCCCACAGTTTCGAATGTGTTCCGACAAAGTGTTCCACAACGTTGTGCCTCTGATGGACGCCACCATTTAGTCCTGCGCCTTTGTATGTTACAGTCTCCTCTGGTTAGTGCTCTGGTTCTGACTCCACGGTTGTTGTTTTTTTACTTGGGCTGTCAAAATGATTGCGTTAATTACCGTTTTCATTAACGCGTTAAAAAATAATTAACACATGTCCGAATGACCCGCCCATTTATAATAATATCACTCAGAATGCCACGGACACGTGCGTGTGTGATGGTGACAGCGATAACGTGGTCATATAATACACACATATATATATATATATATACGCACAGGGGCCATTCTCTGATGTTGTGTGACACACGGAGGAGACACGCTGAAATGCAACCAAACTCGCAAAATTAAAGCTGGGGTACCTACATTTTCCCTTTTCATTAACAGCTCTTGTTGGTTGTACCCAAAAGTAGAAGGTTGTGAGCAAGTCAAACAGATTTAAGTACATTTGGTCTGAATAACAATGTGTCATTACACTTGAAAATCTCATTTAACTTCAATTGGAGTGGATTTGAAAAAGAATGTTAAAAATGCCATTAATCGTGAATTAACTCACCATTTCTATGCAAAAACTTAATCGTTTGACACCCCTATTTTTTACATATAAAATCCATTAAGGGAGAAGGAGCAAGTCCATTTAATACTTTCAAAATAAGGCAAGCATCCAGAAACTTCTGATAACTCTCAAAATCTAAAATGTTATACTTACTTACAATGTTACAATAATGATAAAGCAAGGGCTTCCTTTCTAATGTTTTAAGTGTGTAACTGAAACAGAGACTTGAGTGGCTTCAAAGTGCTCTCGGACGTGTGGGACCAAGTCGTGTGGCAATCATAGCGTGCATGTAAGCCTTTGCTGACTCTACCGTCAAGTAAGGCCTTATAAGTTTGAAGTTTGCCAAGTTAAATTTGATAATATTCTATATTATTTTGACGTGGTCTTTGAAAGTTAAGTTTGAAACAAAGATAGAAAAGACTAGACCTTGTAATCTGAAAGTCTTGCAAGGATGTCCTGTCCACACATGTAAACAGTTCCCATCTTAAGCCAAAAAACACATGATTTAGTTATGTGTTAAGTTGAATGAATTTGGATCAGATGCACGTTGCAATTCTCACGGCACAAGAAAAGGAATGTTTTGAGTGAAGAAATAAAGCCTCGC
Organism: Knipowitschia caucasica; assembly: GCA_964034765.1. Classification (NCBI taxonomy): domain Eukaryota; kingdom Metazoa; phylum Chordata; class Actinopteri; order Gobiiformes; family Gobiidae; genus Knipowitschia; species Knipowitschia caucasica. The sequence goes on from OZ035844.1 coordinate 11,561,756, forward strand.
CTTTACTTACTGACAGGAGAAGTGCGTTCATCCATGTCCCTCTCTCCATTACAAACATTTGTCCATTCTACCAGATTGACAAAGCATTACGCGTAAAGCTTGCATACTTTTTTTTCTGTTTTTCCATCCTTCCTCTCATGCAGCCATAATAGCCGCCTTACCGTTGTGGTTTGCCGTACTTAAATCTGTTAAGCTGCCGGTGTCATGCTTTTCTCAGCTCCGATCCCCTTCTGTTTACTCTAATTGCACTCTTTAAATAGTGTCTAATTTTGGCACCTGCTGTTAAAGTGCACTCAACGTCTGCGTACACGTCCATAAAACCCAAAACAACACATTGCTGCCGTTTTACACTGTCGTATCCTCACCTCACAATGCATAGATGCTAAAACATTAGTGGATTTACAGCTGCACAGTGGAAAGGGGCCACGCTTCGCCCTTTCCTCCTGCTGCGATTGGGTGTCGACCAGAAGCAGCGGTGACTTTGAAACAATAGCCGTGTCTTTTGAAAGCAGATAGGACATTCCGACCGCACTAAATTTAACACCGCAACAGTGATTAATCATTGTATGCAAACTTCCTTGATGGTTCTCCTCACAAAAGAGATAGTTTTGTGACATCACTTGGAAAGAAGTAGTAGGACACTTTGTAAATCGCGCCGACATTGATGGAGGATGGTTTAAACAGAGATTTTCCGTAAATGAAGATGGATAGTTGAGACGTCACATCTGTAAAGAACCAGATTTAATCCTTTTCCAGTGTATTCCACGTTTGTTCCCCGTTTGACTGAGACCAGAGAGAGATCAGAGATAGAGACCAGAGAGAGAGACCAGAAAGAAAGAGAGATAGGAAAGAGAGAGACTAGAGAAGAGATAGACCAGAGATAGACCAGAGATAGACCAGAGAGAGAGACCAGAGAGAGAGACCAGAGAGAGAGACCAGAGAGAGAGACCAGAGAGAGAGAGACCAGAGAGACCAGAGAGAGAGACCAGAGAGAGAGACCAGAGAGAGAGACAGAGAGAGAGACCAGAGAGAGAGACCAGAGAGAGAGACCAGAGAGAGAGAGACCAGAGAGAGAGAGACCAGAGAGAGAGACCAGAGAGAGACCAGAGAGAGAGACCAGAGAGAGAGACCAGAGAGAGAGACCAGAGAGAGAGACCAGAGAGAGAGACCAGAGAGAGACCAGAGAGAGAGACCAGAGAGAGAGACCAGAGAGAGAGACCAGAGTAAGTTATTAGAAAAGAGAGACCAGCAAGACACCAGAGAGTTTCCTAAAAAACTGCCCTAAAATGTAAAATCAATTTTTGTCCATATGTTAAGCTCCTGTGGACTCACCACCTGCAGAGGGTCAGTGAGGGGCTGGTGCTATGAGACTTGGGTGGCATCTCTGACTGCCACCCCCCTGACCCAGAAATGGATTAAAGGGTAGAAAATGGATGGCTGGATGGATGTTAAGCTTGCTTGGAACATATACTTATTTTGAAAGGGTGTTTCCATGTCACAATAGATTCAAGTAGATGAGTGGTGTGTGGTTATTTCAAATAAATTAATGATTTAATGCAGGTCAGTTTTGATTTGAAGCATGTCCCGGGTAGTTCTGAAGCAGTAATTTGCTATGTTTTTATCTGTTTTTTGTTTCCTTTCAATTTGACTCTGAATCAGTGTAACCTGGACACAGACCTAGAGTAGAGACAGTGCCCCAGAGCAAGCAGACTGTGCATCAACATGTGTCAGGAGCATAGACTGTAAATATTAACAAACGTAGTCACGCCTATCTCCTGCGTTCAAAAATTGCCGCAGGGGCTGGAAAATGTGTAAAAAAGCATCTGTGCATGTGTCAGCTGCACGAGCCTCATTCATTTAAACGAGAGACTTCTAAAGTCCACAGCGACTAAACTAGACTGGTCCAGAACACTCAGCATTGACACACATGTGGAACGGAGCTTTGGGCCAAGAGCCACTTTTGGACCATCCTGTAAAGACGTTTTCCAGAGGTAAGAAGATGCTATATGTTAGCATTGGCTAATTCTTATTCCGGGTCCACCCCCACAGGCCCGGGGTGGTATTGCAGCATGTGGTATTAGCCGGGACCCGCCCCCACTGGTCAGGAGATAACAACTTTGGCATATAAAGCAGTATAAGGCGTCCAACACTTGGTAGAAGTTGTAGAAATGTCCAAAGAACCAGCTGCAGATAATGGAGGAATAACGGATTCTTTAAAATAACATTGTTCCGACTTCAAACTGTTTACAGCACTTTGTAACTCACCCCTCTTCCCTTTACTTACAGTACGTCTCATTTAAGCTAAAAGGCACTTGTGAAGACTTGTCCTCGGTGCCCCAGGCTCAAAATAGTCATTCGCTCATGTCTCATCCAACATTCCACACATTCTAAGAAAATAACAATTATCATATCATATCTTTGAGTAATTTAAACTGGACTTTTCTCTCTACAGGGACGTTGGCGAAGGGGAGCTGGCCTCCTGCTTCACCCTTTTATGATTTCCTGGCGGTGATGGATAAGAATGATCCTTCTTCTGCTCGGCAACAAATCCCCAAACAGGAAACTGGCAAAGATCAGAGCAGAGGAGGAGACAGAGAGGTGAATGTTGTTGACGATGTGACGGAAAAACAAACACCAGGACCAAACCAGCACACGGAACTCTGAGCTGCAGAAAAGGACAAAACATTTATTTATTTTACCAATATTTTTTGTTGTTGTACATTGACTCTTATATATGACTTTCCAATTGAAATCAAGTACATTTGGAGAAGTTTCAATATCCACTGTGCAAAAAGTGATAAAAAATGAGAAAAAAAATGCGGAAATGGCAAAATATGTCTTAATTTTAGCACATTTTGACTGCCTTAAAAACAAAAATTGCCAATGGGACAAGTTAAATGAAACAAATGCAACGGTTCTTCAAATAAGTCTTAATTAAATGTCTTGGTTTATGACAGTCAGAATTCAAGCAATTTTACCACATATAAGTTGAGTCCCTCCAACTTCTGGGTCTGGGTCTTCCCCTGGGTCTCCTCCTGATGGTACATGTCCAGAACACCCCAAAGAGGCCCAAATCTACCTCAACTGGCTCCGTTCAACATGGAGCAGCAACGGCTCTACTCCGAGCTCCTCCTGTGTGACTCACCTTATCTCAAAGGGAGCTCCCTCTTCACTAACTTTGAACACTAAAAACTAAATAATATTAAAAATTACATTAATATCAACATGAGCAGGACTTACTTCAAGCACTTTTTTCTTTTGGTTTTAAGGATTACGATAAAAACTGTTTACAATATTATGGTCAAGTTAATATGTTTTTCATGTTGTGTTGAACCAAAGACTGATATTGTGTATTATAAAAGACTAAAGCTTGTTTATAATTGATAAAAGGTGCGTCACAAGTTGTTTTTTTCCCTTCTAGCCGCTAAAGCAGACCAGGAGCAGATATGTATATATTTGACATTGAAGGAATGCGAAGAAGTTGTATAAAATTGAATTATTGAATTATAAGGTAAATATTCAAAATCAAAATGACACACTGTTAGCCAGGTCTCTCTGGTCTCTCTTTCTCTGGTCTCTCTTTCTCTGGTCTCTCTCTCTCTGGTCTCTCTCTCTCTTCTCTCTCTGGTCTCTCTCTCTGGTCACTCTCTGGTCACTCTCTGGTCTCTCTCTGGTCTCTCTCTGGTCTCTCTTTCTCTGGTCTCTCTCTGGTCTCTCTCTCTCTGGTCACTCTCTGGTCTCTCTCTCTGGTCTCTCTCTCTCTGGTCTTTCTCTCTGGTCTCTCTCTCTCTGGTTCTCTCTCTTGTCTCTCTCTGGTCTCTCTCTGGTCTCTCTCTGGTCTCTCTCTGGTCTCTCTCTCTGGTCTCTCTCTAGTCTCTCTCTGGTCTCTCTCTCTGGTCTCTCTCTCGTCTCTATCTCTGGTCTCTCTCTCTGGTCTCTCTCTGGTCTTTCTCTCTGGTCTCTCTCTCTGGTCTCTCTCGCTGATCTCTCTCACAGTAATAATTCACATCAGCGTGTTTGCGATATGGCATTAGATTACTTTTGGCATTACAGTAAGAGTCGTAAAAACAGACCACTAGTAAAAACATGTGATTGGAAAGCGTTTGTGATCTCCCGGGTGGTTCCTGAGGATTCAAACAGTGAGGATTCCAACCTGACGTAACCAAATAATCACGTTAATGTGTTTATAACCTGAAAGAGACCACAGAGAAAGACCAAATACGTTAAATGTATTTATGAGCTTGTTTTTTATGGAGGACTTTCTGGAAAGCCTCTGATAGGATCTTAATTGTGTCATCTGCTTCTTTTCACTGCCTTTCAAACGAATCGGTTAAGTTAAGTTGTTTACATCACAGCCTCTCCATCCAGGTGCTTCGTGCTTATTGTACAGAGCTTCTGTCAGTTTGGGAAGAGGGCTTACCCTTGGCTCTGACTGGCCGCCCGAGAAGTGGTGCAGGAGAGCACAGGCTTCAGTCCCAATGACGTGAGGGAACCATTATGTGTAGGATGGTTGTTTGCCTGATGCACCTCCAAAAAAATGTAATTGATTTTGTTAACGGGTTCAGGGTTAGGTTGTATCGTGCCGGTTTGGAATCTTCTCAAAGGAAAATGAAGCAAAATTATGATAGGGAAAGTGTTGTGCGTACATTTTTTCCAGGTGACAAAGTTCTTGTGCTATTACCATGGATCTATGATAATAACTGGATAGGGTATTGCTTGTTTATTGCTGAAGAACTCATGTGCTCGGGGGATTCTCGCGGTACTGCAGACTAAACAAGACTAAATTCACGTGGGCTACCCAGAAACTTTCCCCATAGAACTCAATGTAAATTAAATCAGCACGACCTCAGCTGACAGAGAACCTGACAGAGAACCTTCAGCTTTAATAAAGATCGGATTTTGTGGGGATTTTAGTGTCCCTTGTCATCCTGAACTTTTTTCTTCTTAAATCCTTCGGTTTTCTTTAAATCCACACTTTACTGCCACAAACTCTGCTCCTTTCCTTCCCTCTCTAACTCCCGCTCTGCTGCTGCTCTGATGAACTGCTTTGATTGGTCAGAGCGCGGCTGAGCCCCTCTGTACGCGTACATGAGACCTACACACGCATATTTGGCGCAAAGCATCATGGGAGATCGTCCACTGCGCAGAACCGGGAGGACCAGACGATGCCCAAATACAGTTTCCCATAGATCTTTGCGAGTTCCGCCAATATGTCAGCGACCGTGCCGTCACAAAGCGCCACTGAGCACAACCATTCATTTGAATACGCCGCCATCTTGGATCGCCGGGGCTTGGCAGTACCCCTGGTAAATTCTCCATTCCAAGCGAAGTATTCAGGTCCTTTCTCGGTTTTGCGTAAAGTGTCAGTATCTTGTGGAAACTCCGGGGAAGCGAAGTTCCAGTAAACTGTGTCATGTTACCTCGCTTAAACCATGTCATTCTCCTTCTCCTGGGCAGGTCGCTGACAGATCCATAACATTTTGCGGTAATGCCACATATCTTTTGCTGTCTATAACATCAGCGTGGAAATCGGGCTGATATTTCCATTTCAAGTGTATAGTTACATTAATTAGCTTATTATAAATGCACAATATGTTTCATACTTTCCCACCTCATGTCCAGTAATAATCCAAAAGGCATTAGACAGTTGCTGCGCCACATTTCCCGGCAGTTGGAGTGCAAACGTTTGGAGAATTGATTAGTTCTAAATGTTGGTTTTCAGATGGATTTCAGAGATTTTCTTGTTTGAAAAGTTGAGTGACTCTTAAGCCGGATTTGGCATAACTTATTTTGCATTTATGTTATTACAAGCCAGAGCAGAGAGAGATCTCAGCAAAATTTTACTTTGCAAATATCAAGTAAATCTTATGTCGTCAGTCAAATCTCAAGTCCAACACTGCAAAAAATGGTAAAATGTGGTCCTGGTTCAGCAGCTTTAGTCCTGGATCTACAGCCCGTCTGCCACTTTTCTCCCACTGGGTTTGGACTGAGGTCATGATTTTATGGACATTTATCAACATTCATGGACATTGGTCAACTCCCCCCGATGGACCAATACCAATGTGTTCTCTGATCTGTGTTGGCGATATCAACGTTTTTTTTAAGTCCACTGAGATAACTACTGTTGCAATTTAGGGTTATACGAGAATACATTGAATTGAATTGAGACATATTTTTGTATATTTTTAAAATAAGATCAGCTTTCCAAATATGAGCAATTTTTGACTTATTTTTGATCGCTTTTTGCAGTGTAAGTCTTCTACTTTGGTTCCAGCTCCTATTGTCAGTTTTGTTTGTCCTCTTGGTGGAAGTCTGTGCTCTACGAGTGCATTTCTGGTTTTTGTGGTCTTCCTGGTCAAAAAAAATTCTCAGTTCATTTCATCATATAGTGACATTCTCTAATCGTTCATAGTCACTAATTGGCTTTCCTGCGTGTAAAAGCCAGATCCTATCAGATGTCTGAGGCTAAGCAGGGTAGGGCCTGGTTTGTACTGTGATGGGAGACCTTTGAGAACTCCAGGTGCCACAGTGGGGCGGCTTTAAATTGCCAATACACTTCATCCACTTTGCCTAGAATGAGTCTGGTGTGTGTTTGAATGGTTGGTGGTAAGAATAATAACATGTGCGGCGTCTTTGACTGTCCAGAAAACGTTTTTTTTATCCTCATTTTTGCTGCTTTAGTTAAAACTGGGACTAAACCCTCCACCTAACTCGCAGCGCCTCAGACTCGTTCCACTGTAGTGTAAAATTAAACTTGGAGATTCACGACAGGGTTTTGAGCGTTTTCTTTTTAATGCTTGCTCAGCTCTTGTCCATCAGCATCAAAGTCTAATCGAGTGGAGTAGCAGACGAGAATATGCCAAGTCCAACAAACGCTGCTTGAGTGTACTTTTGCAACTTAACAGTCTCCACTCGAGCTTTTCTGGGGATTACATTTTTGCGGTGCTGCCAGTCAGAAGCTGATGCCGTCGTGTGAGTGACGTTTTAAAATGGCTTCAATGGTATTTGGAGTCCAGGTTCTGTCATCTGAAGTGGTGTGAGTTTGACAAGGACTCCAGTAAAGTGAAAGAGCAGGCTTTTTTCCAGGTGAAGCCTCAGATTAGTCGAGTAGCAGAGAGATGAGGTAACGGAGTGTGGTGAGAGAGCTTTAAAACCGGTTCCACCATAAAGTGAAACGCTGACAGTCTTTACAGGGAAGCCTTGAATTGTTTGGAAGTTTTAATGAACTGGTTTATTCTACGTCATCTGAGAAATTCTATTCTTATTTTATGACATCATTGTTAGTGATGTACTGTCTATATGTAGTTGTGTCTACTACTGGACCACAGTTCTGTTTTATACACTAATAAAAGAAACTATGTACTCACACGCACAGTAAGTAATAATCTTTGTGTTTTTCCGATTTAAAAACATATTCTTTAATCCAGTATTACATTGGTAAACTTGCAGTGTTTTATTCTACGATTAAAGGACAAATAAAGGTTTATCTCTAACTAAGAATTGAATTAGCTACTTAGGATTTGCAGCCGTTTTCCAGCGCATAAAAAAAAGTTAGAGATTTTTTTTAATTTTTTATAATATAATATAGTGGGTTAGGGTCTTCTGTGCTCCTCATTACTACTGTTCTGTAACCGGTGATGCAACACTGGAATTTCCCCACTGTGGAACGAATAAAAGATCTCTCTTAATCTTGTGAACAGTAAAGTCCGATCTACAGCTGTTGCTATTTATACCGGGCGGATAGCACTCTCGCCTGGGTTTGAATCCCGGTCGGAACAGGGCCTTTCTGAGTGGATGTTCTCCCCGTGTCTGTGTAGGTTTCCTCCGGGTGCTCCGGTTTCCCCTACCACTAAAAACATGCACACTAGGTCTTCTGAATGTAAATTAGAGAGTGAATGATGGTGTTGGAGCTGATGGTCCAGTGTGTTCTGGACTCGCTTCTGTCATCACTGTGTGTGGAAGGACTGGAACAATATCTGACTCTGAACATTGGAAAGTGCTTTGGGTCTGAACCTTGGTCTGTAAAATGCACTATATAAATAAACATTACTACTACTTACTACTAACCAGTGATGCAACACTGGAATTTCCCCACTGAGGAACGAATTAAAGATCTCTCTAAATCTTGTGTGCGGTAAAGTCCGATCTACAGCTGTTAGTATTTATACCTCTTCATTTTGTAGCTGCCTAGAAACCAGCATATGGACTTTGTAAACATTGCCTCCACCATAAAGAATTTGAAATGGATAATTGCACTCAAGTATAGCAGTGATGGAAAGAATCTGTGTTAATTACAAGGTCGAGTTATGAAGACAAAACATGCGTAATAATACACAGGTGATGAAAGCCATATTTGCCGCAAAAAAAAAAGTGTATAATTATTGGTACATTGCTTGCTTCAAATCATTTCCCATGATACTCGGCCTCTCGACGTCATGTGTAACGAGCATGACAAATATGTCTCGTGACCTCATTTCTTATTAACAATGTGTCATGTTCATTTCTGGAGGTCGGCGGTGGTATCGGGACGCTGCGTTGTTGCAATGCGTCACCAAGGAAACAACTCCTTGTTCACATTTCCTGTCTTCTGTCCCTAAGGAAGTCTAATTCAATATATGCTTGTAAAGCCCCAAATCACAACAGTAGTTATCTCGGAGGACTGGGCCTTTCTGAGTGGAGTTTGCATGTTCTCCCCGTGTCTGCGTAGGTTTCCTCCGGGTGCTCCGGTTTCCCCTACCACTAAAAACATGCACAATAGGTCTGAATGTAAATGAGAGAGTGAATGGATGGTGTTGGAGCTGATGGTCCAGTGTGTTCTGGACTCGCTTCTGTCATCACCGTGTGTGGAAGGATTGGAACAATATCTGACTCTGAACATTGTAAAGTGCTTTGGGTCTGTACCTTGGTCTGAAAAAACACAGAGCCATTGGTCCATAAAGGGCAGATGAGTGTGACTTTAGTGTGTGCCCTGTTATGTTTGCCCTATGGCTATAGCTGGGATGTTATTGTGTTAGAATAATCACCACCATGTAGAGTACGTCAAGTATCTTTTATCAGCCAACATAAAACTCTCGAACCTGGTCTCGCGATACAGATGTACAACATTGTAGAACACAGCGCCTCTAGCGTCTGGATGTTACATCTCCCTTCCAAACAAAATGTAGCTACAACATGACTTAGATGGAATGTAACCGAAAATGGTGAATGACAGTATAATATAGTAACACTATATTGCTATGCATTGCTGTCTAGATAAGGAACAAAACAAATGCATTAATATAAACAAAAGTTATACAATTTCTTGACCTAGCTTATAAGCTGAAATAGTGCAATTGTACTTTGATTATTATTTGCTTAAATTGAATAGGCAAAGCAAATTTTAAAATGAACAGCATAAACAATATAAAAATGCCTATATGCACAATGTGAACAATTCTCATATTAGCATTTACAAATCCAGTATTTGTCTGGGTTTAGTGACACGGCCTACTCTTGTGGTGTAGCCGGGCTGCTCTTGGGGCTGTTGGGTTGCAGCTGGAGCAGGCTCAGGCATCTGAGGAGTGTCACTGAGTTGAGGCACTGGTTGGTTGTTTTCTGATGTGCCTGTAGTTTCCTTGGATTCGCGAAGGTGGCGCCTGTTACGCCGAAAAGTCTGTCCTTCCTCCGTTTGAATGTTGTAGCTCCTGTCGGTGTGAGCTTGCTGTGTCACTGTAGCAGGTCGCCAGGAACCATCTTCTTGGCGGAAACGAATGTGTGTACCTGCTGGGAGTGGTGGTAGCGCTTTAGCTGATCTGTTGTAGTATTCCTGCTGACGGTGCTGGCACGCTTCCCTGCGCTGCTTGACGATGCGCAGAGGAGCAACTTTTGGCTTTAGTTGTGTTGGTGTTGTAGGGAGAATTGAGCGTAGCCTGCGACTCATCAGGAGTTGTGCTGGGGACTTGAGATTGTCCACAGGGGTGTTTCTGTACTCCAACAGTCCAATATATGGGTCTTTTCTGTCAGCTTGAGCTTTGTCCAAGATCCGTTTGGCGGTTTGCACAGTTTTTTCAGCTAGACCATTGCTTTGAGGGTACCGTGGGCTGGTGGTGACATGTGTAAAGTCCCAAACGTCTGCAAAGCGCTCAAACTCTGCAGCACTGTAGCAGGGGCCGTTGTCACTGATGACACGTTCTGGGATACCATGACGTGCAAACGCCGATTTTAGTTCTAGGATTACAGCCGATGCAGTGCAACTAGTGAGTTTTTCCATTTCAAAGAAACGACTGTAGTAATCCACTGTAGTGATGTAATCCTGTCCATTCCATGTGAATAAGTCTGTTCCTACTACCTGCCATGGCCTTTGTGGAATAGCGTGTGACAGTAGTGGTTCTTTGGTGTTAGCACTGCGTCGCTCTTGGCATATACTACACTGACCAATCATGGCTTCTATTTGCTGACCCATGCCTGGCCAAAACAGTACATCGCGTGCTCTGTTTTTGCATTTTTCTACACCCATGTGGCCAGCATGAATACGGTCAAGCATGTCATTTCTAAGGGTCAGAGGGATTATTATTTTCTCACCCTTGAATAGTATGCCCTCGACTTCGCTTATCTCATGTCTGTGATTCCAGTATTCTTGTGCGAGTGGCGGGCATTGTTTACGCCTGTGGGGCCACCCCGACTTTGTGACTTGTTTCACTACCATGAGCTGGGAATCATGTGCAGTAGCGTTTTTTATTGCTTGTAATTTAGCATTGCTTACTGGCATGTTGTTGATGAGGGTGTGTATTTGAGCCTCCATACCTTCACGCAAGCTGTCATCACTGTACTCAATTGACTTTCTCGACAACGTGTCAGCTACCGGTATTTCTTTTCCTGGTTTATGCGTGATGTGGATGTTGTACTTTTGGAGTTGAAGTATCATTCTTTGGAGACGCGGTGGCGCAGCAGAAAGTGGTTTCTTTAATATTGCCTCCAGGGGCTTGTGGTCAGATTCCACAGTCACTTCTCTGCCGTACATGTACTCGTGGAAACGTTTACATCCAAAGAGCACTGCGTACAACTCCTTTTCGATTTGAGCGTAGTTTTGTTCTGTACTGTTCAGTGATTTTGATGCGTAGGCAACCGGCTTGCCATTTTGGAGCAGTATCGCGCCTAACCCGTTCTTTGAGGTGTCAACTTGAAGAGTGAGCTCTTTGTGAGGGTCAAAGTAAGCTAACACCGGGTGGTTCGTGATAAGCTCCTTGATTTGATCAAACGCTTTGTCGTGCACAGCGTCCCAAATGAACTCACTGTCTTGCTTTAGTAACTGTCTTAGTGGTGCATTCACTTCTGAGGTGCGTGGTGTGAATCTGGCCAAATAATTGATCATGCCCAATACAGTCTCTAGCTCAGACTTGGACTGCGGTGGCTGCATGTCTTGTATGGCATTCACTTTTTGTGGGTCTGGGCTGATGCCTTTGTTTGAGAGCTTGTGTCCAAAATAACTGACTTCTTGGACACAAATTTTACACTTATCTGGATTCAACTTGAGTCCTCTTTCTCTTGTGCGTTGTAACATAGCTCTCAAGTTTTCATCATGCTCTTCTTTGGTCTTGCCAAAAACCAGGATGTCGTCTACTATTGCAGCAACACCTCTGAGCCCTTCATATGTCTCATCTACGCGTCTCTGAAACTCATCTTGTGCTGAGCTGATTCCAAAAGGCAGCCTAAGGAATCTGTATCTGCCAAATGGTGTATTAAAGGTTGTCAGCATCGATGACTTTTCACTTTGTTTTATGGCCCAGTAGCCTGATCTGGCGTCCAGTACACTAAAGTACTGTGCACCAGCGAGTTTCGTGGTGACGTCTTCGAGTGCAGGCAGAGGGTAGTGTGGTCTCTGAATAGCCTTGTTAAGGTCTCTTGGATCTAAACATATTCGTAGTTTATGTTTTTGTGCTTTTTCGACAACAACTAGAGCATTTACCCACTCCGTTGGTTCTGTTACCTTTGTGATAACTTTGTCGTCCTCCATCTTGTCCAGCTCCTCTTTTAACCGTGCTTTTAGTGCGATGGGGACTCTGCGTGGAGGGTAAACCACTGGTGTTGCGTCTAGATCAATGCGGAGTGTGCATTCTCCTTTAAACTCTCCAATGCCCTGGAAAACATCTGAAAACTCTTTTAACATTGTTTTGGGGTCGTTGTGTGTTTTTGTTTCACTCACCCCCATTACCAGTCTTATTAGGTTCAGTTCTAGGCTTGCGCTCAGTCCTAGGATGGGTGGTCCTTTGGCGTTGATGATGTGAAAATCAAGTTGTGCCTTTTGGTCCTTGTGTTCACATTTCAAACTGCAGATGCCACGTACCTTTAATGTTTGCCCTCCATATGCAGTGATTGATTGTAAAGGTGGTGCCAGAGGTTCACACTTGAATAATGCCTTGTAAATACTGTCTGGAATGGCATTAATCTCTGCACCTGTGTCTATTTTAAATTTCACTGCTTCTTGACTTGGTCCAACATTTATGTCTGCGTATGCTTGTACATTGTTTTTGTCTGCATTTACAGTTGTGATACTGTCGATGAACAGCTCACAGTCTTCGTCATTGTTTTGCTCAAGTGCATGTACAGGTCTTCTTTGTGGCTTTTCTGAATATGCAACTTTGGATCTGCATGCTTTTGCAAAGTGGTTGTATCTTTTGCATTTCATGCATTGTTTACCTTTGGCAGGGCACGTATCTCTCGGGTTGTGTGTGCCTGTGCAGCGGTCGCATTCTCTTGCTCCTTTTTGCTCTTTGGCTGTGGTGTATTTTTGCGGACGTCGCTGTTTGACTGCATGTATATCCACTTTAGCCATGTCCTTGGCTCCGGTCATCTCTTTCAATTGTGTTTGTGCCAGCTCGTGAGAGCGCGCAATGTCTATTGCTTTGTCCAGTGTGAGGTCAGCTCCTTGGCTCAACAATTTCTCACGCACACGTGGGGAGTTTGTGGCAAAAACAATGCGGTCCCGGACCATCTCGTCACTGTTTACGTAGCCGCAGTCTTTAACGAGGAGTTTTAAATCAGTAATGAAGTGCTCAAATGACTCGCCGCTGACTTGTACCTTTTCATGGAAACGATATCTGGCGTAGATCGGGTTGGACTTTGGTGATATGTATGCCGCATACTTATCGTAGTATGTCTGTAGTACTTTCGCTTCGTCGACCGTGAGTGTCCACGTGTTGTACACATCACGTCCCTTGTCTCCGACCCACAGTAACAGGTAACTGCACTGTACCTCTTCTTCCTTTTCTGAGAGCGGACCTGAAAACATCAACGCTGCCTGTTGCTTAAATCGCCGCCATGCCTCCGGTAAGTTGGCTGAATCCCAGTCCATCCGTGGCGCTAGGATGCCGTGTGTCTCCATCTTGGGTCTTGTTGCATTGTTCTGAACCACAGCGCCTCTAGCTGGCTGGATGTTACATGCCCCTTCCTTGATCCGTTTGGACCAAAAAATATTATTTTTGTATTGATGTCTTTGTTGTCAATCTTTGTCAATGCTTCTTATCTTGTGTTTGGAAATGACTCAAGCTCCAAGAAATCACTAGATAACGCCAAGAAGCTGTCAAGGAGATTCTTTATCAACGTTGAGCATCTTTTGTTCCGTTCGTTTCTATCGGTTATGCAAAAGCTACCTGTGTGTGTATTGCACGGACGATTGTCCAGCCGCAATATATCCTTGAAGAAAACTGAGGAGATTTACGCGAATGTCGTACGTTTCAATCGGCTCGGCATTCCTACCGCTTTCCATGAAAACAGAGAATCCCCCCATTTATCTCTACCGGAATGATTTAGTAAAGTTAATTACAGGCACGCGGATATCTTTCTGCTCTTCATTGGCTCAACCACAGTATTCATTTCCTTTTTGTCATTGAGTAAATATAACAATAATTATCTGATGATAATTGTCATTTTTTGTATACATTGTATCAGACATTTTAAAATACTAGACATCTAAACCAGATAATAAACATCCACATTTGTTTTGTTGAATGTTGATTTAACACACTGCACATGGAAGTTTTCATCTCATGCTTTCGAAATGTACACAATGTTGACCAAAGAAACATCAAGAACTTTGTAAAATAAGAAATGGTTATTGAGACAGAATTGAGTGAACACGTCTGACAAATCTGAAACCTAAGGCAAAGCCAAGATAAGGTTAGTGTATTGAGTGTTCCATTTCTCTGGGACTTTCTAAATCAGACTCTTCCTCAATCCCCATTTTATATTATTTTTCTGGACAAAGAGCAATCCGGAGTTTTTGTACGCGTTTCCATAGCACAGCATGAGGTCACTCTGCAAAATCTGCCATAATGCGTTTGATGAGCTAGAGTTAGTCTGCCCCGCTGCATCATGGGCAAGTAAAGTTTGTGTTTGTAATTTAATTTTTACTCACACATATCTTGTTTGTAAGTGAGTAATCCTTATTTATTTATAGCGGCTTTCACAAACCATTTGTCATCATTTGTCTCTCACACTAAACTGAGATGGGAGCGAGGTCGCCGTACAGGAGATTGTACCTATTGTACACGTTTGTAGTTGCACACACGAGGAGATTTTCCATGGAATCACGTTTCTATGATTTTGCCCTGATTTTTTGATTGGGCAATGCGGGAAAATGCACACGTAGGAGCTTTTCACGGCTTAGAATAAAGCCTAGTGTATACTTGCGCGGCGCCGCTTACTTTAGCGGTTGCGGTGGACCTACGCAAGCACAATTTAATTTATACTCCTTGCAAAGTTTTGAGGAGAATGTTGTAATCCCACAACCAACCACATGATGGCGATCTCACAGGAGTTGCCTGAAGAAACCAAAGCGGTCTCATTTACGCTGCTTCTTTCCCCTCTTCAGAGCAAAAACATGAACAAACCGAGCTGTTTGAGCTCATTACATGTGTTTCTACTGTAGGTTTATGTGATAGTTCTATGGACTCATTATTTCTTAACTCATTTAACTGTGATGTTGTGAATAGAGACACAGTTCTTGTTGGAAACATAATTATTAATTATTAAATTGTGTTCAGCACAAACAGCAAAACGATAAAAGTGGTAAACATGAACAATTTATAAGCGCAGGAGGAATGGAACAGACGTGATAAGCTACGATTCAAACAAAGACAGGAACAGTGCAAAAGAAACGACTGCACAGTTTATAAGTTATATATAAGTTAGATATGCAACAGAACTCTAGTCCACAGTCTCCGCGTCTATCAGGCTCTGCCATGAGCCCAAACTACTTTTCCTTTGGTTCCTCCGAAGCACAAAGCAGTCTGCTCCATAGTGCCTCGTCCATTGTCCCTGCTGCAGCCGCTTCATGCTTCCGCCCAAAACACACACACGGACCGATCACAGCGGAGCTTCCTTGCGGCGACCCTTACGTAGTTAGAAAATGTTGATGCTGCGCGGCAGGCGACGTAAGGGCCTTGCGGTGACCAACGCGTTGCTCAAGTGACGTCACGTCACGTCACCTCCGTAAGCTCCGCGCCGCGCGAGTAAACACTAGGCTTAACTCGATGACAGGGGAGCTCGTCACTTTGGGATTAACAAAACCACATCCGAAAGGACAGTTCTGAGCAATGATACAAATAGGACACAATTGTTACTTTTAGCAACATTTGATGCAAGAAATGCGACCCTTTATTGTAATTTTGGTAATTTGTTGAGCTGTAAATAATAAAGTAGACACTTAGCCCCACTTTGCCTGAAGCCCCCACTGACACAACAGCCATCCTCCTGTGGACTCACCACCTGCAGGAGGGTCAGTGAGAGGCTGGTGCTCGGTGGATTGGGTGCAGCTCTGACTGCCACCCCCCCAACCCAGAAATGGATTTAGGGGAAGAAAAAATTACGAAACACTTTAAAACATTGTTTTAAACCTCACAAATAAACTGCTGCAGGATCCGTCAGACACACTGCTGTTTTCAACATCTAATTTACCCATGAATATTACAACACGCACCATTTGGTGTATGAATATGGAATGGGGGCATACAGTCCTCTCCTTCTCAGACACACTCACACACATACATACACACACAAGCGTATACAGACACACACGCACGTTGCATATGGAGCACGCAATGCCTCTATGTGATGGAGCATTAGAGGAACTAGGTTCATGCAAGCGCACACACACACGCACACACGTTGCATATGGAGCACACACTGCCCCTCTGTGATGGAGAATTGGGGGACCTGGGTTTGGAACAGGAATGTGCAATTTCCTGCTATGGAAAATATAAATGTAATAATCCTGATAATAAATGTGAATAATTGCACAGAGCTCAGAGAGCGCATCAATAGACACTACATTAAAAGAGTGACTGAAGTTAGAAAAATCCATGAAATAAGCAAGGCTATTATCATTCCTAATCGTTAACCCATGTTACTTTCTCTTTATCTGCTTATCTTGCCCTATATGTCCTGTGCCCTACACTATATATAGAGCTAGGTCAAAAGGTAGCTGAGTAAAATAGCAGCTTTTTTATTTTGCGTATTTTGTGTCAAAGGTACACTGTGTAAAACTGTGCCATCTAGCGTTGAGATCTTATATTGCAGTCCAATATCGTATAGAAGCCTTTGAGTTGAGGAGCACTGTCTTTGATAGTGCTCCTCAACTCTCAGTCATTCACAGACTGCCAAGGAAAGAATACTTTAGTTTGATAAATGACTGGATCTCTCCAAACGTCTTGGGCATTTGACAGTCGCGTGGAGGAGTGGATGTAAACAAGACTACGTTCTGAGCAGCACCCTGCAGAGGCTACTCTGAGTTTTACCATGGATGTATTAAAATATATAGTTTTACAAACGCGGTGTGAAGAGAAGAGACGCACGGAGAATTAACGTCTGTGAGAGGTTAAAACTACGATGATAAAAGAAGCAGGAGATATACAGAGCCGTGGCAGGACATGACTGAAAGCTCATGTTAGCATTAGCATTAGCCACAGCGCCCTATCTGCATCACTGTAAGAAACAGAACATTCACTCTCGCTGCTGATAAAGTATTGCTACCAGTGTGGGCGGGTCCCGGCTCAAAAGTGGCCAAAAATGACGTGCGCTGACATGCTGCAGTACCACCCCGGGCCTGTGGGGGTGGACCCGGAATAAGAATTAGCCAATGCTAACATATAGCATCTTCTTACCTCTGGAAAACGTCTTTACAGGATGGTCCAAAAGTTGGCTCTTGGCCCAAAGCTCCGTTCCACATGTGTGTCAATGCTGAGGGGCCCAATTTTTGGCCCATTAGTTAGAACGGCGGAGATAGGCCTGACTACGACCGTTAATATATACAGTCTATGTTATTTCTGCTCATGATTGTGTCTTATATGTACCTTTCTCGTCCTAAGGGGATGCAATCCAACAGTTTTTTTCCTGATCACTCGTTTGTCACTTGTCTGGCCTGTAAATGTATCGACTGTATCGATTTGATCTCTCCTTCTGGAAACTGTGAAGTGCTTCAGTCACACCTAAACCACACTGTACCATTAACTCGCAATTTATACAATCACCAGAGGCTTTAATGTTCCCAAAAAACAACAACAGTCGTCCAGCGGGGAATAATCTAAGTGACTTAATTTGATTTATTAATGAAGATGTCTCTCTCCATATGGCATCGGTGATTACCCTCCGCCATTACCGGAATATGCTTCTAAACTTTTGTTTTCCACTCAGCTTGGGTCAGCACAAATGACCTCCTGCCATTACAGTGTTAGTACTGGATCAATAGCTTTTTAGCTCAATCTGGAAATGCAAAAAATGTTCAGAATACCAAGTTGGTGTGTTTGTATCTCATGGTAGTATAAGGTAAACAGCATTAGGACACGTTACAAATGTACTGTAATTACTGTAATGTGTTACTTTTTGCTGATATGCAGTAATGTAAGGAATAAAAACACTGGGTAATATTTCAACTTATTTTAAGGTCAGTATTCTGCGTTACATTGCTTTGTGACCCATAATTAAATTGTGTTTTGTTTTAATACCATTCCACTGCAAGATCAGCACCAATATTTATTTTAATTTGGTTGGGACAGTACACGTTCATGAACACGTCACTCTGGATTGTAGCCTTGGGTTTATTTGCATCAGTTGTTCCACATTCGCACTCACAAACACACACTCATTCATTCACTTGAACTACTGCACATGTTTTTAGTGGTAGGGGAAACCGGAGCACTGGAAGGAAACGCAGACACAGGGAGAACATGCAAACTTCGAACCGAGAACCTTCATGCTGACAAGCCCAAGTGCTACCCACTCAGCCGCCCTGCCGCCCAATTATATGAATATGAATTGTTAAATCCTTACTGAGTCCAAATAATAGGAAGTATATGAAAGCAGGGAACATGTAATCTGAGAACGTGTCTGACCCGCAGCGTGGTTAATAGACAACAAATTGGCAATTTTGGGCTGAAGCGTGTGTTTGGAAACCGGCGCTAGATTGGATGCTATTAGGATGATGAGTCAGGACCCATGGGTTTCAGAATAATGAGAACTGAGTGCCGTTGCCATGGCAATTAACAAAATATTGCATAGTGTATTTTGGAGACACACTCAGAGAGCAGCCGTCCTCCTGTGGACTCACCACCTGCAGAGGGTCAGTGAGGGGCTGGTGCTATGAGACTTGGGTGGCATCTCTGACTGCCACCCCCCTGACCCAGAAATGGATTAAAGGGTAGAAAATGGATGGATGGATGGATGTATTTTGGAGACCTCAAAATGCAACAGGAAGTGGAAACCTTTGAAATGGCCCTTTGTCCTAAATTCATGTATTTATTTATGTTAGTAGTGATACAAGGATGCCGTGGATGAAATGGTAAAATATGAGGTAATAAGGTGCTTTTATCTTAATTTGAGAACATTCTGACAGTGTTAAATCAAGGTTTGCCAATGGGATCTTTTTCAAAAACTATTTTTGCATCTAACTTTTCCACTTTGTCATTGAACGTCATGTGACACAAGCTAACTGGCTGATTAACTGGCTTTAAAAAATAATGCCTTTAGAGTGATATTAATGGGAGTTTGAAGGTCGAGCTTTTTAATGACTAATTGAACACGCCATAGGCTTTTCCCAGGACATTTAAGTGGTTTCTTGACCCCTGCATACTATTACCAATACTTTATCAAACGCTATAAAACCTCACTTCTAACTGAACCTGGACCATGGTCAGTGTTTGTTTAGCCGGAGCACCACCAGGGCTGCATTTTCACAGCCTTGGCAGTTTGAGTACGCACAGCAATATTGAGAAGCTCGTCCCTCTGCACTAAAATCTCAGAGAAAACATCCTCCCTCTGGTGCCTCCCTTTGTCTCCTCATGTACGAAGATAGTAAACATCCTCCTGCGGCCGGTCCATAAGTGTAGGAATGTGCCACTCCGCCCAAGTTCACATCAGAGTACTGTATATGCCATGTTATGTGTTATGAGAATAGCACAGGGACTGCTGCTGGGACTCTGAGGAGCACAGGGACTGGACTCCTGTTGGGACTCTGAGGAGCACAGGGACTGGACTCCTGCTGGGACTCTGAGGAGCACAGGGACTGGACTCCTGCTGGGATTCTGAGGAGCACAGGGACTGGCCTCCTGCTGGGACTCTGAGGAGCACAGGGACTGGACTCCTGCTGGTCCCAGAGCAAAACATGGAGAGCCAGAATTTCATGTTTATGCCGCTAAAATCTGGACGTTGTTCAAATCCAGGTTAAAAGCAGTTTTCAATGTGCTGTGATTTTTACTACTACTATTTTTTACTACTACTTATTTGTATATATTGTGTGTGCTCCCTGTGTGCTCTTACTACTGTCCTATATGTGCGATGCAACATTGAAATTTCCCCACTGTGGGACGAATAAAGGAATTCTTATCTTATCTTTATGCTCTTGTTTTGTTCAGCGCTAAACAAATAATCTCGCCTCGCCTTTGTGCTGTACTTCCAACTAATGTGCGTGTGTGGATCTGCAGTGGAAAAATGTCATCTGTCTTTTGTGTCTCCTTTTCATACTCACTAGGTATTATGAAATTGGTCGTAATTGGATTCATATGGACATTTTTCAGGAGACTATTTGTTCTTGGTCATGAAACAGATATTGGAAGATGAATTATAAGTCTTATTTGAAATGTTTGCAGATTGTGTCAAGGGCCTTACTGTAAAAATATTCCAATTCATACAGTTCTATACTTTTATATGCCTTTCTTACAAGTTCTTACGACAAATACGTCAACAGTACTGTATTACTGCCTGTCACATGGTAAATTACTATCACAGAAAGTTTGAGAAGATAAGAAAACATGATCATTTATACTCAACCATTTTAAATACCATATTGTTGAAAGCATCCAGGCTCGGCTGCGGTGTTATTGGTTACTTGTGCCACATCTGGGCTCCACTCGCGATGAGGACAGTTTGTTACTTTGACAGTTAAATCTGTATTAGACCTTTACTGATCTAGCACTCTCGCCTCTCAGCAAGAAGGTCCTGGGTTCAAATCCCGGTCGGAACAGGGCCTTTCCGAGTGGAGTATGCATGTTCTCCCCGTGTCTGTGTAGGTTTCCTCTGGGTTTCCCCTACCACTAAAAACATGCTTACTAGGTTAAATCCTCCAGCTCTGGTCCTGACCAAGCCGAGCATCAACATCTGGAGATGGTTCCCGGGCGCTGTTACTACGGCGACCACTGCTCCTGATCTAAGCCTTCGCGGCATCAGGATGGGTCAAATGCAGAGGGTTGAATTGCCCTACAGAGATCAATAAAGTGCACCTTTCTCCTGTATTCAAGCAGCATCTGTACGCGTAATGTCTTCAAGGATACATGCAGATTGAGACTTGAGGTGCTTTCAATGAACTTATTTACATAAATACCTTTTAGATTCTTTAGGCTGGCTGTGTGACATTTTGAGGTTAGTGAATATGCTCTATGTAGGTTTACCCATATGATTAAACTGGACTTACTGTTTTGTATGAAGATCCATCCATCCATTTCTACCCTTATCCATTGGGCAGGGGGTGCAGAGATGCACCCAGTCTAGCACACCCCATCCCTGCAGGGTGAGTCACAGAGACGGCTCTCTGAGTGTGAGCAGCTGATCTTCGTGGGGCTTTGGGCAAGGGGTTAGGTCTTGCCAAGACACAACGACAGCAGCATCAGGGACGTGGGAGTGCAGAGGGGATTGAACCACGACCTGGCCTAACACTGAGCACTGTCGCCTATGAAGATACATGCAGCATGAATAGCAGCTTGTTGTAGGTCTAGCACAACAGCTGACAATGCATGTCTGGTATCACCTGGTCGCGGCGTGTTTGAGCCCATACGTCTCTCTTTATACAGTATACGGTGTCCTTGAGAGAGATTGCAGCTTCTCCCACAGACGTAAACATGTGTGAAGTGCTGCACTTGTCTGTAAGTGGAGACAGGTGACGCATGCAGCCGTTTGTACTTTCTTATGGTGGGATCCAGGTGAGGACCAGAGCGAGAGGGTCTTGAGACTCTGAGATGGATCTTGATTTATTCACTAGCTGTTACGCAAACGGCCCCACAAGGATTACACAGGCTTGTTTTAAGTGAAAATAGGAGCCATAACCATATTAGGAATATTTATAAGGGATGCAATAAACTGCATGTAAACCAGATGTGTTGAAATGGTGTGTACTCTTCAAATCAACACTGGGAAAGGTTGCTGTGTTGTTGGACCGGTGTCAGCTTTTTGCCACATGGAAGACAATAACGCGTCTAAATAAAAAGGTCAAAGTGCATAAGCCCAAACATTTACAGCAGAAGCGTCACTCTTGCACGTTTTAGAGTTTTAGAACATTTTCACCTGACCCACAAGTAAGCCACGTGCTATAAAACAGTTTGCTTTTATTTTTGTCTAAATTATTGCCATATTTTTTTCACCCTGAACACACTATGGGATAAAAACTAGTCTTCAAGGCGGGTTAAAGGCCTGGTTGTTTTGACATACCAGCCCATGTCCCTC
Organism: Knipowitschia caucasica; assembly: GCA_964034765.1. NCBI lineage: Eukaryota > Metazoa > Chordata > Actinopteri > Gobiiformes > Gobiidae > Knipowitschia > Knipowitschia caucasica. The sequence goes on from OZ035844.1 coordinate 11,583,719, forward strand.
TGTGTGTAAGGTTTGGGCGCCCCGGGGTTTTTGGTAAAACGTCCCATGTCTTTGAGCAGTAGGAATTTGATTGAATAAACATTACTCCTCGATGAACTTCACTCTTACTTTTTCACTCTGCACAGTTTTGGGGCCTTTCCCTTCCTGGTTGTGATGGGCAGGTCAGTAGGTGCAGTGGAGCAGTTGACATCTGCTCGGCATACACTTCCCTTTCCCGTTCAGCTCGACTCTAGCATCACTAAGTATTGTTCACCATTTATCTTTGACATTAGATCTGGGAATATTCAATCTGGTTCTCTAAGCCCGAAACACTACCCCTGATTCCTTCTGCATTTGAACATGATGTGGAAGTAGGCAAGGCGTATATTTATGTATATGTATAGCACAATTACACAAAGTACTTACAAAACAAGACAGAAACAATCAAACAAGGCATTAAGATCAGAAATAATCATTGTACATTAAAAAGAGAAGATGCACTCCCTCAGTTGTACACAGCTAAACAGAACAGTTTTTAACCTGGATTTAAACCGTACGAGGCCAGTCCCTCTGCTTCTCAGAATCCCAGCAGGAGTTTTCTTTGTTTCTTTTTTGCTGTGCTGGTACTTCCTGGTTCTTGTCAGGACTCGAGCGGCAGCGTTTTGAATATCATTGATCATTATAGTGGTGTCCTTCCATGATAATACTGTATTTAACCGTTGTTGTGCTATTCTTTGTAGTGTGTTGTGTATGTTTGGTGGTGAAGAGACATTGTTTTTTTTTAGTGCGACTAAACGATTCACTTCGACAATTTTCAGGATGCAGAGAAAATTACGAAGGGACACACTGTGCCCATTAAAACCACAGGACAAAGCGTGCCTTGTAGACCCAATAAACAAACAAGAAGATTATATCCTTTTTGCTCTCCAAACAAGTGCTTCTTCAAAAGACAAAATTATTCAAATGAAGCTTTAGCAGATTTATCGATAGAATTTGTGGGTAATCAATGAACCTCACTGAACAATGACGGACCAAAGAGCACTGACTGAGGATTTTTCCCAAATTCTGGCTCGCTAATGTTGTGTTAAATGTCACGGCAAAAACAGAATTTTTTGGAAATGTCATCACTGCAGCAACAACTAATGACAGTGATATCTACAGACAATGCAGGAGGCTGTAACTGCAAGAAATTTATCTATCTATAATTGCAAGAACTGTTGTTTTTTGTCATTACTTTTGGCAGTGCATGCACAGGTCAACACTCATGCACAAGTTTGGCTTCTGCTCGACTGATGTCAAGGTGCAACTGTTTAAATCTTACCGTGCACCGCTCTACACGGCCTCCTGTGGACTCATTATCAAAGAGCCAGTCTGCACAAGCTGCCCACAATGGCGTGTTTATGAGAAAGCCTGAGCTGTTTGTTACCTCCCGAGTGAACACTTTACAGTCTGTGCTGAGGATCTAATTTCATCAATTTCATCCGTCAACTAAACAAGGCAAGGCAAGACAAGAATATTAGATAATATTAACGCTGACAAACATCAGGTCAGTGGCACTCGATTTCAGATCAACTGGACCGAGAGTCTGTAACAAAGTTGAATTGAATGTCAAGAGGATATGGACCTTGACAAAAATCCATTCACTGTAATTTGAAGAGTGTGTTTACAGTATTCACATTTGTCTTTGCACTGAAAAATGTAGGTCATTTAATTTGCAAAATGCGTCCTCGATCGATTTTGTAACGGTTCAACACTCGATATCTCACGGGCCGTTTTGCTTTTCTGCACATGTATTCAATCATTCACAAAATCAAGAGCTCAGCATCTTAGCTCTTGACCAAAAGGCTAAATGTTTAGTTTCACAATCGTACAAGAGTAGACATACCATTAAAAACATGCATTCTTACCAGTGGGGGCGGGTCCCGGCTCAAAAGTGTCCAAAATGACGTGCGCTGACATGCTGCGATACCACCCCGGGCCGATGGGGGTGGACCCGGAATAAGAATTAGCCAATGCTAACATATAGCATCTTCTTACCTCTGGAAAACGTCTTTACAGGATGGTCCAAAAGTTGGCTCTTGGCCCAAAGCTCCGTTCCACATGTGTGTCAATGCTGAGTGTTCTGGACCAGTCTAGTTTAGTTGCTGTGGACTTTAGAAGTCTCTCGTTTAAATGAATGGGGTTCGTGCAGCTGACGCATGCACATGTGTTTTTTTACATTTTACAGCCCCCGCGGAAATTTTGAATCTCTCCATGAAAGCCCAATGTTTGGCCCATTAGTTAGAACACCGGAGATAGGCGTGACAACGACCGTTAATATATACAGTCTATGATTCCTCCTTAGATATGGCTCATCCACAAATCTAACTTGAAATCCAACTACTTGAACCTTGAGATTGGATCAGGTTTATCTTATTCTTTGGAACATACTTGGTAAAGCAATAACAACCTCTGGACAGAAACTTCCACCAGAAATACCACACAGTAACATCCCTCTGACTGCGGCTTCTAATTGGGCTTCATCGTTGATTAATTAAACACATCATCAACATTCCAAAGGTCCTAATTACCTCAGACAGGGATTCTGATCGCCCACTTGAATTCCAGGAACAGCATGCCACGACTTGAACACTTGAGGAATTAGCCTCTTGAATTCTTGGTAGCGGCAGTGGCGTTCCAAGGGTACCCCGGGGCCCCAGGCAACAGAGTCCTTGGGGGCCCCGATACCGACCACGTAACCACATAAAAAGATTTATATTACAGTAGGTATAAATATATATGTATAAAAAAGGTAATATGTAATATCTTTTACTTGTTTACATTAACATAAATTAAATGTAGATAATTTCTTATTTTTAACAATAAATGTATAGGCCTGGGCCTCCCTGGGGCCTGCCTGGCACACTGTACAGTCTAACATAGAACATTGTGAATACTTCAGTACTTATCATGACGCAAAGCAATGAGAAATAATTTAGCATGTCTTTGTATAAGTTTGTTCACTACACTCATCATGTTATAATTAATTACAAAAACTACAAAGTGTATTAATCCTACAAAATCTAATCTTTCATTTGGCCCTCAGTGTTTATATAGTCTAAATTTAAGACTTTTACCGTTCTTGAGCAATCTGTCATAATATATAATATATAGTTTAATTCAAAACACTGCCAACATCTGGATACAAAACCGGGTCGCTGCATTTAAAGCGCGATGTCGTAACCACTAGACCACCTTTACATTCAACATGAACGAGGCCCCAGAAAGTGATTTTATCTGTTTATAAAGAACATGGCAAGCTTTGCATCAGACGAGAAGTGACGCCAACTCGTCACTGCAGGTAGCTGTTGTAGTCAGTACAAGTCGACCGCTTGTGTCAAATCAGTCAGCCCTCAGGGGCCCCCTGCCGGTTTGGGGACCCCAGGCAGCTGCCTGCCTTGCCTGTTGGCACGGGACGCCTCTGGGTAGCGGAGATGCCTTTTTTCAAATTTCCAAATAAACTAATCCGAAACTCAGAAGCTGTTTTAAAATTGGTTGATTATTTGTGTCTGGTTCACAAGAGAAATCTCAGAGGATGTAGTAGGAGCACTGACCGATAAGCCTGTCTATCAATATTTATGGCGAGCAAAGGGGTCAAATGGACAGGAAGTTTGGGATGGAGAGTGATCAAGGTTGAAGTTGATTGCGTATCAGGGATCATAGGGAGTGCGTAAACAGAATAATGACAATATTTAGACAGAATAGACGAAATGTAACTTTTTCTTGGCTCCTGTTCAGCTTCAAACATCAATTTTTGGGTATTTTGTGTTTTCGTTGGAGCATAGCAGGACCACCCCTATGAGATATGATCGCGTCCACTTTGAACAGAGGCCAAATTCAACATAAAGCCGTAGTTAAAGACGAAAGATGTGATTCCTATTCGGTTGACTCGAAGGTTGAATGTTGACGGATGGATGCATGCCCCAAAATTCTACAAAACTCAAAACACATGTGAATTATAATTTTTTACACTGCGCTGACAGGCTTCAAAAACTATGGAAGCCCGTTTCCGCCATGTAAAAAAATAAATAAAAAAGCATACAGAAAGTCAAAATTTTGACTTTAAAAGTCAAAATTACGAGTTTTCAACTGCGCATGTGCAGTTGAAAAAACTCGTATATGTTGTTGTCTGGAACGGTCTCTGGACGTCCTTCACCTGCAGATTATGTGAAGATATTGCCGACAGTGACCACTGCATCCATGAAGAAGCCAGAAATAATGTTGTTTGATTGATTCTGTAAAACTTTCCTGATTAAGCCCCAGACCGCGGTCGTAGGACGCAGAGGGGGCTGTCTTTTTATTTATTTATGTTAAATTCAATTTACATATATACAACGTTTAAATCAAACGACTTCTTATTTCGACATAGTAACAAATAATGTGAGCAATATGTTTTTATAATAAATCAAAGGAAAATGAGCCATCGAGACATTCCAATCCAATCTGCTATAGACCACTCTGACCAGACGATAGCGCTGAGAGGGGTCCACACGGAGCGAGTATTTCCACGACTGAAATGATGCGCTTTCTACGTGTTGAGTATGGGGTTTTATTCATGCATCTATAATGGGTTTAAGTCCCTTTTCAAAGACCCTCACTGTTATCTGCGGAGTTATTTCTCCGGATTCTTGCTAAAAGAGTCGTGGGCTTTATTTTGTCACAATAAAATAATCAGACAAGGCACTTATTCCCTGTATGTCTCTGTGTTCTTGCTCATACGCCAACAACTTTACCACACGCTCCATCAGCTCACCCCCGCGTGCACGCAAACACGTCACATACTCTTCAATGCACTGATCGCAATTCCAAAAGGTTTAATATTGTCAGTGCCCGTGACTGTGGTTCTCCTGCCTCTGTCTGTGGTTCTCCTGCCTCTGTCTGTGGTTCTCCTGCCTCTGTCTGTGGACCTCTCACTGTCCTGTAATCGCGAACGGTCTCTCTGTCAGTCACAATATCATTCACTGCATTTCTGGTGCATCCATCGATAGCCGTGATACTGACCAGACGTCACCAGTTGATGCTCAATGACTTTGAACAGCCGCATGTGTTTTATTATTAATCTTCCACAGTCCGTTTAGGATAAATTAAATAGAGGCTTCTGAAGCGGATTCTAATCATAAACGGAGAGACCGTTTGCATTTTAACGCGATTACTACCACAACATTATTGCTGCTACTTCATGGATGTGGTCACTGTCTGTAGGAAATATCTTCACATAACCTGCAGGTAGAGGATGACCCATGGTCATGGATCTATAACAGGGATGACCCATGGTCATGGATCTACAGTGTTGGGCACGTTACTTTGAAAAAGTAATTAGTTATAGTTACTAGTTACTTCTCCCAAAAAGTAACTGAGTTACTAACGGAGTTACTCCACTATAAAAGTAACTAGTTACCAGTAAAAGTAACTATTGCGTTACTTTTTCGTTTTGTTCTGGAACATAATGTGCACTCGACGTGCCCATTTTTACCTTTAACCTCAGTGAGTCTGAAATATTGCCAATATTTCCATCTAGAAAAGGCTGTTTTTCTGCTGAAGTCCTGTTCACTCTTTATCTCTCTCTGTGCTGTAAGCACTAAACACCAACACCCGCCACTGTGAATGTGGAAACACCGGTGAAGCACTGACTTCAACCCAATCAGATGAACATATATATCATAGAAATCAACTGGACCTAGAGAGCGGCTTATTTGTTTGGCTACAGCAGAATACGTTTCATGCCCGCATTGTTTGTTCATACAAAACGCAAAACTAAGAGTTATGGGTCTTACCTTATAAATGACCTGCACAGACCATGTTCCAAGTTCCATGTTTAAGTCCAGATAATAGTTTGAGCGTAGATATGTAATCCTCAATTTGGAAATGAGTCCAATGAGTTTTAAAAAGCAAAACAAAACGCGTGTGTCCTCCATAAACTCCTCTGTTTTGCTGCAGCCGGGTGCATCCGATTTCTAAAATCAACCGTCTTACACTTCACCTCTATTTCTTATCATTCCTATAGTCATTGAAAAAATACCCTAAGTGCATTTTAAATTATCTTAAAATGTGTTATATGTATGTTAGCCAAACCTGTTGCTGTCCTTAGCAGATAAACCAGGAGGAGAAAGGAGCTTATCGATGGAATTGTATGCAGCCGACTTCTGCGCTCTCATGCGCTCCTCTGAGGCCTCACGCTGATACAAGCCGTGGTAGAGTGTGATTAAGACCCATATTTGTTTCAAAAACACAATTTATGAGCAATCCTCTCAACTGTAGACATGTAGATTGTAAAGAAAATATGTTTTACATCAGCCAATAACATCTGAGAGGTTTTCTCATCCTCCCTTCTCTCATGACAACACGCGCACGAGTCCTATCACGAAGTAAAAAGAGAAGTTCACTGTGCGTCTTGAGTAACGCGCAGTAACGGGATGTCGGAAATGATAACGGCGTTATAGTCAAAGTAATTAGTTAGATTACTCGTTACTGAAAAAATAACGCCGTTATTCCCATCACTGTGGATCTATAACAGGGATGACCAGAGACCGTTCCAGACAACAACACATACGTCATAATTTTTGACTTTTAAAGTCAAAATTTTGACTTTTAAAGTAGTAATTTTGACTTTTAAAGTCGAAATTTTGACTTTTAAAGTCAAAATTTTGACTTTTAAAGTTGTAATTTTGACTTTTAAAGTCGAAATTTTGACTTTTAAAGTCGTAATTTTGACTTTTAAAGTCGAAATTTAGACTTTCTGTAGGCTTTTTTTTTTTTTTTTACATGGCGGAAACGGGCTTCCATAAAAAACATACCTCTTGAGTTGAAACAAAATATTTTGTTCCATTGTTGGAGCGAGGAAACGGCTTCATTTCAATACAAGAAACAGACATTGCAAATTTATACCCGCAAAAAAAGATTGTATAATACTCATTACTCACACTCAAATACTGGATAGATTTTATAAGTTTGACAGCTGACAGACTTTTGAGGCCCTCTTCAAAGCCCTACCTGGCCCTACTCCACTTGGCTCTACTCGGTTCAAGTCCACCTGTTGTGTTTCCATTAGCAATTTAGTATCTGGTATCATATCCCTGCATTCTACTCACAAACAAAGTATCTGGGACAATCTCTGGGTGTCCATGCTTTCCAGCACTGGCCAATCGCTGCTTCAACCTGTGTCTCGGGAGCTACCAGTAGCTCACCAACCCAATTCAGGGGGCTCCCCAAAGGACTCAGGAATTTGACACATGATCCTAATGATTACATTTTAAATTGTGTATCTAATTGTTTTCATCAATACATACTTATTCTACATACAATTTACATTACTATGACTAGCTCTCTGCCATATCTGTTGTGTTAAAGTCGCTCTCCAATCAAAAAATACACACACTGACTTATTTGTGACCTGGAGAAAATAATCATATTTGTTGAAGGTGTTTTTTTAGAGCCTATTGACATTTTGCCGAGCGTCTTGTGGTTATGTTTCCGGTCGGTGATGACAAAGTGTGGGAAGAGAGCGCTGGACATTTTTCAGACCATTAGAACGTCTTATCAGAGGATTATCTTTGAGACTTCCGTTAAAAATTTTCCAGGGAGCATCAAGGCTAATGTGGAGAGTATAAGCCAAGAGTTTGTTCACTGTCAACAGCTGCGTCACGTTGAGGTTTTGTAAAGTTGTTGATATTAGAGCAAATTTAAAAAGTGGGCATTGTTTTATAATTTCAGCACAACAAGACGTTTTTGGGTTCAATTCAGAGAGCGGGTATTTTATTAATAATAATAATAATGCATCGGTTTTATATAGCGCTTTTTTGGACACTCAAAGACGCTTCACATGTGTCATTATTCATTCACTCCAAACACGGTGGTGATAAACTACTACAGTAGCCACAGCTGCCCTGGGCCACACTGACAGAAGCGAGGCAACCAGTATGCGCCATCGGCCCCTCCGACCACCACCAACCATTCATACACACACCAGACTCATTCTAGGCAATGGGGGTGAAGTGTCTTGCCTAAGGACACAACGGCAGTTTGGCACTTTACAGCCGCAGCCGCCCCACTGTGGCTGGTGTTCCCAGAGGTTAAGTGTCTTGCCAAGGACACAACGACACTAGTCAGTGGGAGTCGATGGTGAAAGTCTTCAGCGGGGCTTGAACCCACGACCTTCTGGCTCAAAGGCCAACGCTCTACCAACTGAGCTACTGCCGCCCCTTATTCTTGTGTTGCCTTCTATATGAACTGTGCTAACACGCCAAGATGTGTCTTCCTAAATTGTGGGTCAGGGCCATAGACTGTAGTCCGTAGTCACACCTATCTCCGGCGTTCTAATAGGCCAAAATTGGGCTTTCATGGAGTGATTCAAAATGGCCGCGGGGGCTGGAAAATGTGTAAAAACACATCTGCGCATGCGTCAGCTGCACGAGCTCCATTCATTTAAACGAGAGACTTCTAAAGTCCACAGCGACTAAACTAGACTGGTCCAGAACACTCCCTCAGCATTGACACACATGTGGAACGGAGCTTTGAGCCAAGAGCCACTTTTGGACCATTCTGTAAAGACGTTTTCCAGAGGTAAGAAGATGCTATATGTTAGCATTGGCTAATTCTTATTCTGGGTCCACCCCCACAGGCCCGGGGCGGTATTGCAGCATGTCAGCGCACGTCATTTTGGCCACTTTTGAGCCGGGACAGCCCACACTGGTCAGGGCAGGTTTAAAACTGCATACACAGCTTCAACATACTGTTATAAATAAATTCTCAGCCCGTTTTTAATTTGAGTTTAATTTATTTTAGCCACACCTTTGCTTATTTCTTTATTATCATCCCAAAGTTACAGCAAATGATGTCATCTTCACACAAGCGTAAGTAGACTTGTGAGCAGCTTCTCTACAGCTCTAAGCACAGAGACACACCCTGTAACTTTCTGGAGGGCGATCCCTTTTCGTCACATGTTCATATATTTGCATCGTTTTGGTTAATTTTGCCCCATAATTGCTACAGTACCTATGATAAAGATAGTCCTGGTGCGCTCCAAAAGAATCAACAAATTTCACATTATCCGAGTCATTAATTCTGTGTACTATTCTTGTCAGTCGTCAGATTTAATTTCACAGTTGTTCTTTGGAAGCCTGCAGGCACGAGGCCAAGGCGTGTCTAGACCAGTCCCACACGCTCCACACAGAAACAAAAGTAGGTTCCAATTCCTTGAAATGCGCTTGTAAAAGTCTGTTCATTCAGAAACAAAAAGAAAACAAAAATGCAGAGAGTGTTTGAACAGAGGAAGAGCAGGTTCAGCGCATTAACTGCCCGACACTTGTATAATCATGAATTGTGTATGTGTGTTCTTAGTGGCATTGTGGTCGAGAATTATCTTGCAGCAGCATCATCGAAAGTGTTTGAGCTAAATCAGCTTCGTGCACACTGTTCAAAAGCTCGATCTAAATGGTTGCGCAAATATATTCATGACACGGTACTCTGTGGAACTTAGTCATCATGGTGATTCACAAATGTAACTTCAGCAACTAAAATGTGCTACTACTACTACTAGATGGACCAGACTTTTGAAGCAGCTTGCCGAGACTTGTGAAGATGAAGATTTCCTTTGTTCGTCCCGCAGTTCAGAAATGTCAGTGTTGCATCATCGGTTACAGAACAGTGGGAATGAGAAGCACACAGCACAAAAAAGCAGGTATGAAATCTCCATCTTTAGCATAATAGAGAAGCAAGAATTAAGCCCAACATATCTAAATGTAGCAAAATAAGTAAAGTCTTTTGTATTTTTATTCTAGAGCATAAATCGAGTGGGCGCATGTGGGTTTTTATCATTCTGAATCATTTTTCTAGAGTAGTAATTGTGTGGACCAGTACTTCCGGAAGTCATGAAAAATCTGTATGTCAGAATAAATGAATACTTTGAAACTGTTTTTAGTTTCTTTGTAAACAGTTTGTAGTCAGGCTTGGATTACAGGCCGCATTGTGGAGATTATGGCACAAAAACTCTGGCCTAGTTCTCAATAATGTGTATTTATGACAGCATGGAGTCTTCTGTGGTGATTGTGGATGAGGTTTGTATCCTCTGATGGTAAAATCTGCATTTTCTTCTAGGTAAAAAGCCTCTTGTTTCTGTAAATAAAAAAAACAACAGAAAATGGCAGGTTGTGTGTTACATTATGGCAACACACAACCTACTAACTCTTTGTGTTATCATTAAATAAATTTGGCCAAAACAATGGCTTTTTTGCCAGGAGGTGTAAACTTTTAATCACATATAATCCTTTAAAGAGAGAGAGAGAGAGAGAGAATATTAGTAAAACTGAAGGTGTTCTGACTTGTCCACATACACACACATGCACGCACATACACACACACAGGCACACACATGCGCGCACAAACGCACTGTTTACTTGCCATTGTTTTCTTTTTTTGTATATTCAGTTTTTCAACCAAATATTGTTTTTTTTCTTAGTTCGAGGATTTGGTCAAGGATGAAACATATTGTGTCAGCTTCCTGTAACATTCCACGTTATTCTAAACCATTTCAACACATGCTGCTATCAAAACAAGTATGTTGCAATGTCTTATGGTGCCAAGACGGTAAGAATTCCCAAACACTGGCATAGTTGTCCTGTAATGTAAACGCAGCTGTTGTCATTGTTCTAAATGTACTTAGGTCCCATAGAATGCATGGAATAAAAACGCAAATACAAAACTCTTGTTAGCTTAGCCTGCGTCAATGGATTACTTTATTATGGCTTCTTTATTGTGCTTAAGTTAGACATTGTATTTTGTCTTAGTGTACTTATTCTTCATTTATCTTGTGCTGTCTGCTCCTCATTCAAACTGTTCTGCAACTGGTGATGCAACGGAGACCAGAGACCAGCAGCAAGGGCCTGGTCTAGACTAAAGGACCTCCTGCTGTCGCTACAGTCTGAACCACTTCTTGCACTTGTTATCATTATGTTTAGCTGCATTCATCCTCACCCTGACACAGTTCTGATGATGGCGTCGAAAAGACTAGATTAAAAAAAATATATATATATGGCTCACCCCAAGCTAAACAGTACAATGCATGAAATCTTTTTTCAAGCGGCAATAAAATAAACGTATGAACCAAAAATGTCTGTATAATAATGTTTTAATACTATGTAGTTTATGAACATAGGATAATCTCAGTTGGGCAGCTCAAAACCATGCTCCGGTTTCTCCTATCACTAAAAACATGCACAATACTCAGACCACCTTAACCCTAACCTTAACCATCTTACTCAGACCACCTTAACCCTAACCTTAACCATCTTACTCAGACCACCTTAACCCTAACCTTAACCATCTTACACAGACCACCTTAACCCTAACCTTAACCATCTTACTCAGACCACCTTAACCCTAACCTTAACCATCTTACTCAGACCACCTTAACCCTAACCTTAACCATCTTACTCAGACCACCTTAACCCTAACCTTAACCATCTTACTCAGATCCACCTTAACCCTAACCTTAACCATCTTACTCAGACCACCTTAACCCTAACCTTAACCATCTTACTCAGACCCACCTTAACCCTAACCTTAACCATCTTACTCAGACCACCTTAACCCTAACCTTAACCATCTTACTCAGACCACCTTAACCCTAACCTTAACCATCTTACTCAGACCACCTTAACCCTAACCTTAACCATCTTACTCAGACCACCTTAACCCTAACCTTAACCATCTTACTCAGACCACCTTAACCCTAACCTTAGCCATCTTACTCAGACCACCTTAACCTTAACCTTAACCATCTTACTCAGACCACCTTAACCCTAACCTTAACCATCTTACTCAGACCACCTTAACCCTAACCTTAACCATCTTACTCAGACCACCTTAACCCTAACCTTAACCATCTTACTCAGACCCACATTAACCTTAACCATCTTACTCAGACCACCTTAACCCTAACCTTAACCATCTTACTCAGACCACCTTAACCCTAACCTTAGCCATCTTACTCAGACCACCTTAACCTTAACCTTAACCATCTTACTCAGACCACCTTAACCCTAACCTTAACCATCTTACTCAGACCACCTTAACCCTAACCTTAGCCATCTTACTCAGACCACCTTAACCTTAACCTTAACCATCTTACTCAGACCACCTTAACCCTAACCTTAACCATCTTACTCAGACCACCTTAACACTAACCTTAACCATCTTACTCAGACCACCTTAACCCTAACCTTAACCATCTTACTCAGACCACCTTAACACTAACCTTAACCATCTTACTCAGGCCACCTTAACCCTAACCTTAACCATCTTACTCAGACCACCTTAACCCTAACCTTAACCATCTTACTCAGACCACCTTAACACTAACCTTAACCATCTTACTCAGACCACCTTAACCCTAACCTTAACCATCTTACTCAGACCACCTTAACACTAACCTTAACCATCTTACTCAGACCACCTTAACCCTAACCTTAACCATCTTACTCAGACCACCTTAACCCTAACCTTAACCATCTTACTCAGGCCCACCTTAACCCTAACCTTAACCATCTCACTCAGACCACCTTAACACTAACCTTAACCATCTTACTCAGACCACCTTTAACCCTAACCTTAACCATCTTACTCAGACCACCTTAACACTAACCTTAACCATCTTACTCAGACCACCTTAACCCTAACCTTAACCATCTTACTCAGACCACCTTAACCCTAACCTTAACCATCTTACTCAGGCCACCTTAACCCTAACCTTAAACATCTTACTCAGACCACCTTAACACTAACCTTAACCATCTTACTCAGACCACCTTAACCCTAACCTTAACCATCTTACTCAGACCACCTTAACACTAACCTTAACCATCTTACTCAGACCACCTTAACCCTAACCTTAACCATCTTACTCAGGCCCACCTTAACCCTAACCTTAACCATCTTACTCAGACCACCTTAACCCTAACCTTAACCATCTTACTCAGACCACCTTAGTGCCGGCCCAAATGTAACGCATTAGCACAGTTTAGTGTGGACTGAGCCATACACACAATAATCCATCTGTTGTCATTCTGCAGCTTGCTCTACACTTCTTCCTTATCACATACAGACACTCGACTGTTTTACTCTAGTCTCCAGGAACAAACTCAATGCCCCTGTTATCTTTGAGAAACATTTGTCTGTGGTCAAACCAGTAGTTTTCCAAGCAGAATACCAGAAAATGTCCTGACTGGATGTGAGAAGTTTTCCCATAGGATCAGCCATTATGTCACATGACCAGCTCATCCAAGCCGTCTCACATTTTTGAAAGCTCTCGTTGGGAATTGGAATTTTACCAGTTCTCTTGAATTTGATGAAAGACTGTCATACTATTTTACTGTATTTTTAGTGACCGCCTCTATACACTGGAAAAATGATGAAAAATAAGTCAAATATTGCTTAAAATTGATCTTAAATCATTTATTAACTCATAATTTCTCATAGTTTGCAGTGTAGGTGACTAAGTGGAAATGCCATTGTCTTAATCTGGCTTTTTTCAGAATATCCAACACAAAATGGTATCGTTTTCTTCATGGATTGGCCTTTACGTCACATGACTAAAGACAGTGGCTCAGTTGGTAGAACCTTTGAGCCTGAAGGTCATGGGTTCGAGCCCACCATGAGACCTACTCCACCTACTCCCACTGTTGTCTGCTGCGGTTGTGTCCTTGGGCAAGACACGTTAACCCACCTTCTTCTTCTTCTTCTTCTTCTTCTTCTTTGGCATATACATTTTTAAGATATTGTGACATTTTTATTGAGAATAAACCCCTGGAATGACAGTATTTGTTGTGATTATTAAATTATAGATACTAAGCAGCTATAAGTATAAAAAAGTTATAGATTAAGATGAGAATTCGGCCAAAAGCAGTGACATTATAATCCATGTCATGTATGCCTTGGTGACATGTCATCGATCAGCTGATGTGACTTCCTGAGTAGACGTGGAGTTGTGTTGTAGTTGTTTTTGTCTTTTCTTTACTCCCGGTTGGATTCTCGCTGTGGCTTGATTGGCATTTGGGTTTCCTTCTGTGGTTTCTACTTAAAACAGGCGACTTTTCTCCCAGTTCAGCTGACACACAAGTGAAAAACCTGCTTTTAATCATACCTCAGAAAGGCATTGTTATTATTGACTCAAACTAGTGTTTTGTCGAATGAATGCAGCAGATGTGCAGACTTATTTACAAAGACCCATAAAAAGCCTAGAACACAATTAGCTGTAGTGAAGATTTAGTGGGCAATCTTGGATATTCACGACTTGGGCAATCCACTGGTATTATTGTGTCTTTTTTTTTAACGATTCACATGTTTTGACTGTAAACCGGCCACGACAAGGTTATTGATGTGCGCAGAAGAAGGCCAGGCCAGTGCGGTGTTTTCAGAGTAAGTGGTTTGCTCTCGTTTTTTTTGAGATGAGAGAGGTCTGTCTGCCAGCGCTTCACTGTGGGATCAACAACGGTCTCATGTCTGACTCACGCACTCCACTGCATTTCACAACCAGCACTTAGACCAAGATCAAGACCAGTGGACATGACTGGTTTTACCATGGCCCTACTGTGTATCATCCTGCTGTGCTGTAAAAGGGCAGTATAAAACCAGTCAAGACAGGAAGCTTGTTTAGTGTTAAAGGTGATGTCACAGCAACTTAAGTAATAAAAGAAATACAGTTTTTTTTTTAGATATTGTGATCATACTGTAGTTTAGCCTTCACTAATTAACAGCTAATTAAGTGGTATTTAGTGTATAATGTATGGTTAATTAGCTAAAATAAATGAATGGGATAATGAGAGGGTCACAGAGGGGTCCTGCTGCAGTGGAGACACGGCCCCTGAGAGGCCCCTGAGAGGCCCCTGAGAGGCCCCTGAGAGGCCCCTGAGAGGACCGAGAGAGGCCCCTGAGAGGACCGAGAGAGAGGACGGTTCCACCTCCTTTTACCCTTTTACCAACTCCTGCGGTGCCAGTCTTGTCATGTATCTGGGGTGAGTTTCCTCCAGAAGAAAGATCCTCCAGAAAAAGTAAATTAGTAAAATGTGTTTTAATTTGAGCACATTTTGACTGCTTTAAAGGAGACTTTAAAGCAAAATGACTTTGTTTTAAAAAGAAACTAGAAATGTCTCCCTTGCGATGAGAAAATGTTTTTACAGTTCTTGAAATAATACTAAATGGCTTTTTCCCTTTGGCAAATCTCAGAATGTACTAAGATTAAAAAAAACACTTGATTTAAGCATTTATTACCTCATTACCAAATTACGAGACCAAAGCTACACATGGAAAAAACAAACCATTTGAATTAAGATCCTAAAAAACAAAAGACATGTGTTTAAGCTCTTCTTTTGAACTTAATTCTGCCTTTTTCAACATAACCTTTCTCAGATCAGAGATGCCCCCTGTGGTGACGCCGTTTGACCTTTGGAGCGATTAGATCAAGTCGTTTCTCTTTGATCAAAACTCCACTACGAACGTCATTGTTGCTTAAACCTTTTTGGATGTGTCATTTTAGAATTGATTGGACGTATGGCTCACTTTGGGTTCCTACCTCAAACCTCAGTATCAATAATGGCAAATGTGTTCATGTCTTTTGTTATCAGAGCAGAGCCAATGTCAATAAATATGGTGAGAAAAATATGCAATGCAAAAAATGAAGGAGATTGGCCAATGGGACAAAGCCATTTCAAAAGTCAAAATGTGCTGAAATTAAGACAAATTTGAGTTATTCTTCATCATTTTAGCCTAACTTTGGGTTCCGACCCCAAACCTCAATATCAATAGTGTCAAAAGATGGCGCCTCGTACGGTCGACATGGCTCTTTGCTGCTCTCTTTTTCTTTTGTTTTTACTTTTTAACTGCGCATCTGGCTGTTCCTACACCCGTGAGGAACTTATGAACATCCGACCCACCGTTCCCATGGACCTATTGCCTGTTTTCTTGGCATCTGCGGCTGATTTAGTTCATGTTCTAGCCAAAAAAGTGTGGGCCCGTAAAAGGGGAAAGCGCGGAGGCTGCTCGTGCGTCTTAGGAGGAGAGGAGCGCGCACGGCTCTCCCCGGCATTTTTCTCTCCAACGTACGCTCACTGGGCAATAAGATGGACGAACTCAGCCTGCTCATGAGAAGAAACAAGGACTTCGCCACATCCTGTGTCCTCTGCTTCACTGAGACCTGGCTAAATGAGCGGATCCCGGACTGCGCTCTGGAGCTGCAGGGCTTTGGGCTGTTCCACACGGATCGCCATTGTGCGCTCTCAGGGAAGAGCAGAGGCGGAGGGCTGTGTTTCTACGTCAATACAAACTGGTGTAACGATGTGACAGTGATCTCCAAGCACTGCTCTCCTGCTCTGGAATATCTTTTCATTCATTGTAAACCATATTACTCCCCGCGGCGAAATTGTTTCATTCATTCTTGCCTCTGTTTACATACCGCCATGCGCGGACGCGCGCGAGGCTCAGCGCGCACTTGCAGAGCAAGTACTGTGTATGGAACGTTTATACCCGGACTCTCTGATTATTATCCTGGGGGATTTTAATAAGGGAAACTTGAGCCAGGAATTACCCAAATACAGACAGTTTATCAAATGCCCGACCAGAGAGAACACTCTGGATCACTGTTACACCACCGTGCGCGGAGCTTTTCGCGCTGTTCCCAAGCCAGCCCTCGGCTTCTCAGATCACTCCATGATACATCTGGTTCCTGCTTACAGACAGAGACTAAAGCTCTCGAAACCTGCAGTGAGGAGCTCCAAAGTGTGGTCTGATGAAGCTGTGGAAGAGCTGCGCGCATGCATGGAATCTACAGACTGGGACCTTTTCAGAGGGTCACAGAATTGATGTATGACTGTGACGTCATACATTCACTTCTGTGAGGACAGCATCATTCCAACAAGGACCAGGGTCATCTATAACAACGACAAACCCTAGTTCACTGCTAAACTCCGGCAGCTCAGGAAAGCAAAGGAGTCTGCTTTCAGGGAGGGGGACCGCAGCGGCTACAAAGCAGCTAAATATCAGTTCAGGAAAGAACTGAAAGCAGCCAAGTCCCGGCACAGAGAACGACTACAGGAGCAGTTTGGTAACAACGATACTGCTTCTGTCTGGAGGGGCCTACGGGAGATCACCAACTACAAACCCAAAGCCCCCCCCTGTGCTGACAACCACAAGCTAGCTGACGAACTGAACTTATTTTTCAGTCGCTTTGATGCTGCCCCTGACACCTCTCCCTCCCCCACCCCCCACTACTCTAACGACCCACCCATCAGCCCTGTCCCCAGCCTAACAATAGCCGCTAAAGAGATTAAACAACTCTTCCTGAGGCTGCACCCCCGCAAAGCTCCTGGCCCGGACCACGTGTCTCCGGCCACTCTGAGACACTGCGCCAGTGAGCTTACTCCTGTGTTTACGGACATTTTCAACACCTCTCTGCAGTCCTGCCATGTCCCGGCCTGCTTCAAATCCTCCATCATTGTCCCCGTCCCGAAGAAGCCCAGGATCACAGGACTCAATGACTACAGACCTGTAGCACTTACGTCTGTCGTCATGAAGTCATTTGAACGCCTGGTTCTCTCCCATCTCAAGTCCCTCACCTCCCCCCTCCTGGACCCCCTGCAGTTCGCCTACAGAGCCAACAGATCTGTAGACGACGCCATTAACCTGGCCCTCCACCACATCCTACAGCACCTGGACTCCCCGGGGACCTACGCCAGGGTCCTGTGCGTGGACTTCAGCTCTGCCTTCAACACAATCCTGCCATCCCTGCTCCAGGACAAGCTCTCCCAGCTCAACGTGCCCGATTCCACCTGCAGGTGGATCACTGACTTCCTGACGGACAGGAAGCAGCGAGTGCGTCTGGGGAAGAATGTCTCGGACTCTCGGATTATAAATACAGGAGCCCCACAGGGCTGTGTTCTTTCTCCCCTGCTCTTCTCCCTGTACACCAACCACTGCACCTCCAGCCACGACTCTGTGAAGCTGATCAAGTTCGCGGACGACACCACCCTCATTGGACTCATCTCCAACAACGATGAGTCCGCCTACAGGAGGGAGGTGGACCGGCTGGTGTCCTGGTGCAGTGGTAACAACCTGGAGCTGAACGCCCAGAAGACAGTGGAGATGATTGTGGACTTCAGGAAGAGCACTGTCCCCCCACCCCCACCCTCCGTGATGGACTCCCCCATCACCTCTGTGGAGTCCTTCCGTTTCCTGGGCACCACCATCACCCAGGACCTCAAGTGGGAGCCGACCATCAGCTCCCTCATCAAGAAGGCCCAGCAGAGGATGTACTTCCTGCGGTAGCTCAGGAAAGCCAAGCTGCCTGCACAGATGTTGGTGCAGTTCTACACGGCCATCATCGAGTCCATCCTCACCTCCTCCATCACCGTGTGGTTCGCTGGAGCCACAGTCAGGGACAAACAGAGACTACAGCGCATTGTGCGCTCTGCAGAGGAAGTGATCGGCCGCAGCCTTCCATCGCTGCAGGACCTGTACGTCGCCCGAGCTCGAGGCCGGGCTGGTCGTATCACAGCCGACCCCTCTCACCCTGCACATGGACTATTCCAACCACTCCCCTCAGGCAGGAGGCTGCAGTCCATCAGGACTAGAACCTCCCGCCACAAGAACAGTTTCTTCCCCTCTGCTGTTGGACTCTTGAACACTTCTTAACCTGTCCCCCCGCCCTTTATAAAGTCACTTTACTGCCCATCATACGTCACTTTACTTCACTGTACTGCTGTCACCTTACATTGTGTGCACCATGTGCACTTGTATATTGTAAATAGTAACTGTAACTCTATTTTAAATTTAAATTTATTCTTTAGAAGTGTTTTTTATTCCTATTTTTATTATCTCTTTTTGACTGTTGCACTGAGCCAAAGCAATTTCCTAGTCTGTGACCTCCTGTTACTTACGTGGCAATAAAAATGATTCTGATTCTGATTCTGAAAAGTAATCATGTCTTTTGTTATTGGAGCCAAATTCAATAGAAATGTGAAAATTTGCTCCAACTTTTACTTAGAAACCACGTCTAACAAGTTGAAGCCAGGAGCATTTTAAAAATACATCACTTTGATTTTAATTTGGCTTCTTCAACATTTGGCGATAATTTCTAAGCACTTCAGCCAAACTGCCTGTGATAAAGTGTTTTAATTTGCATACAAGTGAATATTGGATATGTTTGACTTTGCCGCATGAGGTTCAAAGCAAAAAGCCATGTTTAAAATTCATACACTCTGGATAAAAGCGTTCAGAGATAATAGTTTGGGCAGTAATCGGTAAACAACACGGCGTCTGGATTCAAAGCGTATCAATGTGAAAAGCTCCCTCGGGTTCTGCGACGTACAGTGCCTCCCCTGTGCCCTACGGAACAGCACGGTCACATTGCGACGCAGAACGGCCATGTAACTTCAAGTAACGCAAAGACTGCTGAGAAAACATGAACGTTCAGTGCATACGAGGAATGTACTGAACTCAAATGTCAAGGTTTTTATGAGTTGTCGAGCTGTTTATGGGCGAGGACATGCAAAACAGATGTGATATACACCCGGGTTTACTACTGCATTATTGCTTCCCACAGAATGTTCTCAAGACAGAATGAACAATAATTTGTATTCTTATGTCAAATACGTTCACTGGCGTTGTCCTTTGCTGCTTTTCTCCATTTTGATATCTTTTTGCTCTTGGTTAAACTGTGTGGGACTCGAGAACTTAGCTTCATATGGAGATGGGCCTTCACATGCACACTGCAAAAAGTGATAAAACATAAGGTAACAATTGCTTTTTTATTTTTATTTGAGGACTGTCATAAAACAAGATTCGACAATGGGATAAGCTGTTTTGTCTTAAATCAAGAACCATTCCAAGGGAGACAATTCTTCCATCCATCTTCTTCCCCTTTATCCATTTCTGGGTCGGGGGGTGGCAGTCAGAGCTGCACCCAGTTCACAGAGCACCAGCCCCTCCCTGATCCTCCTGCAGGTGCTGAGTCCACAGGAGCTGAGATCTTTCAGTGGGGGCTTCAGGCAAAGTGGGGTTAAGTGTCTTGCCCAAGGACACAACGACAGCAGACATCAGTGGGAGTCGTGAAGTAGGTCTTGTGGTGAGCTCGAACCTACGACCTTCAGGCTCTAAGGCCAATGCTCTACCAACTGAGCCACTGTCGCCCCTGAGAGACAATTCTTGTATCATTTTAAAACATTTTGCTCTGTCCCGTTGGCAAATCTCGTTTTTGGCAGTCCAAATGTGCTCAAATTTAAGCCATTTTTGACAAATTTATCATTGCTTTTCGCAGTGCAGGGATTAGTGCCACATAAAAGTATTTGCATTGAGACTTGGACGACGTATTTGGAAAGAAAGCCATCACGCATTAATATTATACAAATGGTTAAAATAAAACCTTTTTGCTCACCGCCTTCTTCCTCAGCGGTAAGAAGAAGTTCCTTGGCTCGGGGTTTGGGATTCATGAGCCTGGATGCCATTTGAAAAGGCCTTGAAGACAAATGAAGGCAGTTTAATAGCTATTAGTGGAAGAATGTGCTCTCATTACGCCGACTGAAAGCTGCTAATTTTCAAATGGATATTGTGGCGGGGACAATGGTATAATGGAGAAAAATATGGTTAATGGTTGTTATAGTTACAACAGACTGCAAAAAAACGCTAATATATGTGGTTATATTGGCTTGAATCAAATGGCGTTTATGTTAATTGACGAAGCCATTTCATTTTATTTCAAGAAGTATTTTTTAGCTACAGATTTTATCCTTGCTTCTTGATTATGCTAAAGTTAGAGATTTATTTTAATTTTAGTATATATTTATTGTATAGAACACTATAGAGAACACTGAAATTTCCCCACAGTGGGACATAAAGAATCTCCATCTTAATTTTAAAATACATTTAACCAAATTTGAACTATTTTTTACTTGTTTTTCATGACTTTTTGCAGTTTTTTTTCATTCATAGCTGTAGTAATGACACAATTGTCTGTATACAGTAACTCTATACTGTAATCGTGTGTTTTCCTTCCTCTGACCTGCTAACTGTCGACATGATCCAGTTAAATCCGCCGACTTAATTACTCACCGCATCAATTAGCAGAAATGAACCAATCAGAGCCCCCTGTCTGCTCAGTGCTACAGGCCTAATTGTTTATCGCTGCGACATTAATTGCCGGGGCATTGAATTAGGGATAATGATTGGACGATTTGTTATGCTTGTCGCAAAGTTTCAGATTTTTTATGAACTCTTGTCTTAAAGTGATAGTCTGGAACTCTAAATGAATTACAAATGTTAAGAATTGTATTAAATCAAATTAGTTACCCATTTATATACTGACCCTATATCCATAATCAGAAAACATTATTTTTGTCATGAAAACGTTTACAAATAATTCTGAAAACCTCTGTGCATGTGTATTAATAATGTTTATGTATAACGTGTTCTCAGATTAACATTTAAATGTGTTACGGAAACATAGGCGTAGACCAATCAGAAAGGAAGGGGGAGGAGCTTGCGTCGTTTTTTTCCGGTACCTCTCTCTCTCTCTTTTCTGACAAACTCCAGACAATCACTTCAATGTGTCATGTGCCGTTTGCTTTTTATGGTGACAGCTGCTGTGGAAGATATTTGCTTAACTCGGAATATTGATTCACCTTCAAGGAACTTTCTCTTTACGTATTGAGAATGAAATAAGCAGTAAAAGACAGACTAACTTTCATTTCTGTCAGATGTGCTTTTTGCGCTGTCTCCCTTTGCCAAAGTTTTACACATAGATTCAAGTTAAGTTATTCTTTCTTGTCCCACAAATCAAAGTTGTCCTCTGTGTTTGACCCGTCCTGCAATGCCCATAGTGACTTCTGCTTGGCTTGGTCCAGACTACTGTAATTTTTGACCTATCTCTCCATGTTTTTTAGTGGTAGGGGAAACCGAAGCGCGGAGAGAACATGCAAACTCCTCTCAGAAAGGCCCTGTTCCTACTGGGATTCAAACCCACGGCATTCTAGCTGAAAAGCAAGAATACTCTTCACTATTGTCTGGCATTCAAGGGATCAGCTCTCAACAAAACATCAGTTTCACCTGCCACCTAGCTCCGCCCCCTTTCTCTGCACAGTGATTGCTCTCAAACAAATGTACTCCTAATCTTGTATGTTGGGTTCACACATGTTCTGTCACCACGAGTTAAAAATGTCCAACTATGAGGAAGTTATTACAGTAATTTTGCGACATGACGACACGAGTGACGAGAAAGTAGAAATTCCAAGTAAGCTTAAAACTGTTCCCATAATTGCATAAAATGAGCTTGCGGTGTGAAATCCAGCGAAAAGGCAGAATATACATTGCTAAAAATGATCAAATGTGAGTTAATAATTGGTTGAATCAAGTGTTTGTATCTTAATTTGAGTTCATTCTGACTGACACAAGATTTGCCAATGGGATAAAGCCCTGTACACTGCAAAAAATAACAACAAATAAGGAAATAAAGGCTTAAATCAAGTGTTTTTATTCTAATTTCAGCACATTTTGACAATCTAAAAACAAGATTTGCCATCGGGAGAAGCAAAAATATCTTGTTTTCAAAAGATAATGTCTTCCTTGGAATGAGACATAAATGAAGTCAAATTTAGACAAAACCCCTTCATTCAAGCATCTGTTACCTCATTTTTGCCATTTTTGCAGTGTATTATGTGTCTTTTTAAAACAAGATCACTTTGCTTGTCCCGTTGACAAATCCTGTTTTAAGGCAGTCAAAAAATGTGCTCAATTTAAGATACATTTAGCCAAAATTGAGCAATCTTGAACATATTTTTCAACATATTATAAGTGGTTTGACATCCAGAGAGAAGGCAGGACTTATGGGAGCTCCATTTGAATTCTGACGCAAAGCCGACGGAGAAAAGCCAAAAATAATGATCATTGAATAGATTTTACAGTGTTAGCTTAAATGGCTATAGCTAATTACATCACTTGCTATGTTCATTTAATAGCGCGATGCTAATAGTTGTTTATTGACGTTACTTTTATGCATACAGCGTGCAATCCCAGAACCACCCTCAGAAGAAGCGCTCGATAATGACCTTCCCTCGGCTCTCGGCTTATCATGGCAGAGTGAAAGATGTTGAGCGAGCCGGAGGGAAGGAGAAATTAATTTAGAGAATGGACTTGGATGAGAGATCGGGCTATGAACAAGCAAAGACATTTCATCTTCTTAATTTTATGGCGTAACTCTTGTTGAAAGGGATATTGGATTATAGCACATTAGAGGCGGGTGGTGATTGCTTCAATGATGAAAGAGTAGGAAGCGGGTGTAGTTTTAGCTTTTTTTGTCTTTTCCATTTCCAGTGTAAATCAGGTCTGGGTGAGAAGTATTGTTGTTGTTAGCTTGACTCTTTCGAAAA
Source organism: Knipowitschia caucasica (assembly GCA_964034765.1). Taxonomy (NCBI): domain Eukaryota; kingdom Metazoa; phylum Chordata; class Actinopteri; order Gobiiformes; family Gobiidae; genus Knipowitschia; species Knipowitschia caucasica. Next base: position 11,607,139 of record OZ035844.1, read on the forward strand.
GCTAAAATTAAAGTTTTTGTGAAATATAAAAAATCTCATAGATAAAAATCAACCACAAGTGAGTAGATCCAAATGACATGTTTTTACCCCAGAACCAGAAAGAAACTCAACATCCAAAAACACATGGAAGTAACACAATGTAAAACAGTATGAACAGGCTTAAAATGTTCACAAAATTCTTGACTTGAGTATAATTACTGCGTAAACTTAGAGAATTTACCATTAACTCTAAGATTGTGCTTAACTTTTATAGCTGCACCATTGAGAGTTTACTTGTTGGTTCTGTGTCTGTGTGGTTTGGAACCATCACAGATAAAGAAAAGAGAGCTTTAAACAAGGTGCTCCGCTCTGCAAAGAGGACCGTGGGCTGTGAGCTTCCTGTTCTGGAGGTTCTTTATAAATCCAGACTTTTAAACAAAGCTCTTAGGATTGTTAATGACTCTTCTGGACACCCTGGGAAAGCCATGTTCCAGCTTCTTCCCTCTGGCAGAAGATATCGCTCTCTGAGATGCAGGACATCTCGTTACGCTAACAGTTTTTATCCACAAGCTGTTATCAGTGTGAACAGAGCACTTTAATGATTTGCACTTGTTTTGAAACTGTTTTAGTCGATCGATTTCACAGTGACATTGGTTTACTGTTTTATTTGTTTTATTTCTGTCTTTTAATGTTGTTTTATGTCTGTATTTGTCTGTGCACACTGGAGACTTTTTGCTAATGTATTCCAATTTGTTTTTTTTTTTACTGCAAATGGCAAATATACTGAATCTGAATTATAATAGGGATAATTATGCATAGGGACCCAAATAATGAATCAATGAACAAATCTGCACATGTTGCACACACAAAAGTCAACATTTTCAAATCAATTAAAGCTTCAGGGTTCCTCGTCTAGATCTTTTTATCAAAACCCTTAACCCCAAATTTGAGCACATTTTGACTGCCTTAAAAAAGATTCGCCAATGAGACAAGCAAAAAGTATCTTGTTTTAAAAAGATAGAAGAAATGTCTCCCCTGGAATGAGAAGATAAAGCATCAGTTCTTGAAAGAAATGGCTTTGTCCCGTTGTCAAATATTGTTTTAAGAGTCCGAATGTGCTCAAATCAAGATAAAAACCACTTGATTCAAGCAATTATAACCTCATATTGTATCATTTTTTGCAGTGAATTTAAACTGCTTAGGATTTTCTTGTCTAGACCAATAGATTTGTTTTCATCTTGTGCGCATGCTTCCTGGTGTTGACGGGGTCTGCAGTGAAAGTGTGAATGTGACGACAGTAAACTTGCCGCCTTCACATCTGGAATGCTTTGGTTTATTCAGCGTGAGCAGCTGGGGTCAAGAGCAGACAGACATATTTGGTAGATGAGATGTTTATTTACACACGGCATTCACTCGCGCACAATCAACCAATCAGTGCTTTTTTCATTTGAGGCCATATGTAAGACAGTGGGCCCCGTATGGCAGATAAAACAAGCACATACACACACATCGTGTTTTCAGCCCTAACTGCAGATTGTAATGTGTCAAAAAGTGTGTCCATCTTATGCTAGCGGTGTCATTTAGCCCGCTGTATTTTCGATCATTCGTTCGTCCCGCGCCCCCCACATTGGGAACCACTGCAGTAATCTTACACGATCGGTCGGTACACGTCTCAGCGGTCTTCGCAAACACAAAAACAAGAGGCAAAAAGTGTGCACACATTTATTACACTGCAAAAAATAGAGATAATAAATTATTTGTGTTTTTATCTTGATTTGAGGACATCTTAATCGTCTTAAAACAACATTTGACAATATGTTCTCATTCCCAGCGAGACATTTCTTCTATTTTTTTTTCAAACAATATCAGTTTTGCTTGTCCTGTCGGCGAATCATGTTTTAAGGCAGTTTGAATGTGCTAAAATTAAGAAACGTTTTGCCAAATTTGAGCAAATGTCGACATCTTTCTCATCACTTTTTGCTGTGGGGAATCACTTTTGTAACTATTTATTTCTGTACAGGTTTTTATGACCACTATAATGTTCCAATTTCACACTAAACTTTAAGAGACGGGATATTATTACCTCTTAAAATGCCACTCTAATCATTTACAGATCACAATCATCCATGGAAAGGAAAATCATGCATCATGCTAAAGTCTCAAAAAACCCTCTTTTTACGTGAGCGTCATATACAGTTAGCATTAGCAGAGGCTGAGGAGGGGGATCGGGGGGCGAGAGAGCGAGCTCATCGTTCTGATTCGAAAGTTTCTCAAAGTCAGTTAGTGCAGCTTCTATTGGGGCATTGGGAAAGGTTTGAAGGGTCGAAGAGCAAGTCAGTTGGGTCAAGTTCCGGAGAAGTAATAAAGCTTCATGTACAGTATCTAGAGCTGACGCAACAACATTTACCATTGTGTTCTACTTCATTTTTTTTACACATATTTGGAAATCGGTGAAGAAACGGCATTGATGAGTAGGATCTGAAACCAGCAGACTGTACTTCCTTGTTTTCTTTCCAGATGAAAATGAAAACGTTCACGGTCACTATTGAATACTATTACACACAGACGAAATAACAAAAGCAGCAAATCAGGGCTAGCTTTTGGCGCACAAAGCTTACATGGATGTGCATATAGTGTTGAAATAAAATCTCTTCACCCTTCACTGCAAAAAATGACAAAATATGTGGTAATAATTTCTTGAATCAAGCGGTTTTTATCTTAATTTGAGAACATTCTGACTGACTTAAAACCAAATTTGCCAATGGGAAAAAGCCATTTAGTCTCATTTGAAGAACTGCTGCTTTATTTTCTCTGACTCCAAGTGAAAAAAATATCTTGTATCTTTTAAAAAACAAGAAAACTTTGCTCGTCCTTTTTGGCTTGTTTTAAGACAGTCAAATTTTAACCTATTTTTCTCACTTTTTGCAGCGCAGGGCTATGATTTGTATGTGATTAAGACTTGGTGTGGTCTTCTAAGTTAGTGGGTGTGTGTAAATGCAGTCTCAGTGATGAGTTAAGAGACTGTATGTTATTCTCATGTGGAGTTCCGCCATTGCCAAAGCTCTTTTCTTAAACAGTACTAATAAATATCAACTTGTAAAACATTGCGGTCATAGGGTTCCCGCCTCAGACTGGTTGTTACAGTTCTCAGTAAACTCCAACGTGGGTCGCGAGAGTTCTTGCTGCACCGCTGAGTTCTGTTTGCTCAGAGACAGTTTGAAGATGGACCCCCTGGCTGTGCCCCGCGGAGCCCTGCACACCGAGGCCCAGCAGAAGTGCATGACGCTGGGGGAGAGGAGGATAAACACCCAGGGGTCAATGATGGAGTTGATGGAGATGAAACGCAGGGCCACCAGGTCGTCCGGGTGAGATTCGGTGCGCTTGCCGATAGAATTCATGTACACGCGTATCTGTCGAGACAAGAGCAGGGAGAGGTTTGTGTTTAATTAGTGAGTTAATCCCTCTGACAACAGTCTACATCTGTGTCCCACACCCTGGAGAACATCCTGGTTGTAAATCTCTGGACATGGCAATGCAATATGTCTGTTTAATTCTCTCACTGTAAAAAAGATAATATATTAGGTAACTATCGTACTCAAATTAAGATACGTTTAGCTAATTGAATAGATCTCAAGGCAGCTCTGCTTATGTACAAGTCTCTCCATGGCCTCGCACCAAAGTATATTAGTGACATGTTAGTCCCATATGAACCAGCCCGGACTTTGAGGAGCACAGGGACTGGACTCCTGCTGGGACTCTGAGGAGCACAGGGACTGGACTCCTGCTGGGACTCTGAGGAGCACAGGGACTGGACTCCTGCTGGGACTCGGAGGGAGCACAGGGACTGGACTCCTGTTAGTGTCCAGAGTCAGGACTAAACATGGGGAGGCTGCTTTTCAGATTCATGCTGCTAAAATCTGGAACAATCTTCCTGAAGATGTGAGGCGGCTCTGGCAGTCCTGTTCAGCTGTGCATACAACTGAAGGATTGTATAGATTATAGATACTCTTTTTTTATGCATTGTGGCTTTTTATTATTTTAATCCCGTGTGTGTTTTTAATGTTTTAAGGTTTTTAATTACTTGTGATTTTATTCTGTTTTTAATGTATTATAATTTTTTATTTTTTTATTTTTAATTTATTGATTGACTGCGGAACCTTCCGCAGTCAACCATTGGTTTTGTATTTCTTTATTCCGTCATTTTTTTTGACACGTTTCACAGCTTTCACATTTTCAACAATTTCCACAAGTTATACATCAAAACGTTCCACATGTTTGGGAGATTATTGCTATTACTTTTGGGACTTCAGCGATTTCCGGTTTTTCCGCAATCGGACAAAAATCTGCATTGAGAATTCTGCAATGCATTTTAATAGGCCCATGCATTTTAATAGGACTTCAGCTCTTTCAGACATTTCTACAGTTTCAATGATTCAACAGTTTCAAGGATTCAACAGTTTCAAGGATTTCAGCAGTTTCAAGGTTTCAAGAGTTTCAAGGACTTCAACAGTTTCAAGGACTTCAGCAGTTTCAAGGACTTCAGCAGTTTCAAGGACTTCAGCAGTTTCAAGGACTTCAGTGTAATCATGCAACCTAATAGGGATTTTTCCATGTAAACCAGTATAATGCAACTTAATAGGGATTTTTCCATGTAAACCAGTATAATGCAACTTAATAGGGTTTTTTCATGTAAACCAGTATAATGCAACTTAATAGGGGTTTTTTCCATGTAAACCAGTATAATGCAACTTAATAGGGGTTTTTACATGTAAACCAGTATAATGCAACTTAATAGGGTTTTTTCCATGTAAACCAGTATAATGCAACTTAATAGGGTTTTTTCCATGTAAACCAGTACAATGCAACTTAATAGGGATTTTTCCATGTAAACCAGTATAATGCAACTTAATGGGGATTTTTCCATGTAAACCAGTATAATGCAACTTAATGGGGATTTTTCCATGTAAACCAGTATTATGCAACTTAATAGGGATTTTTCCATGTAAACCAGTATAATGCAACTTAATAGGGATTTTTCCATGTAAACCAGTATAATGCAACTTAATGGGGATTTTTCCATGTAAACCAGTATTATGCAACTTAATAGGGGTTTTTACATGTAAACCAGTATAATGGAACTTAATAGGGGTTTTTACATGTAAACCAGTATAATGCAACTTAATAGGGATTTTTACATGTAAACCAGTATAATGCAACTTAATAGGGATTTTTCCATGTAAACCAGTATAATGCAACTTAATAGGGTTTTTTACATGTAAACCAGTATAATGCAACTTAATAGGGATTTTTCCATGTAAACCAGTATAATGCAACTTAATAGGGTTTTTTACATGTAAACCAGTATAATGCAACTTAATAGGGGTTTTTACATGTAAACCAGTATAATGGAACTTAATAGGGGTTTTTACATGAAAACCAGTATAAAGGATAACAGTTTAAAGGATATCAGGAGCTTCAAATACTTCAGGAGTTTCAAAGATGTTTAAAGTATTTTAACAGTTTCAAGGATTTCAAGGATTTTTCAGCTAAATTCCACATTAGATCTGTTCCGCAGTCAATCGCAATGGCTTCAGCCATTGCAACGGTTTCTAGTTATTATTATTATTATTAATATTTTTAAATATGTTTAAAAATATATTATTATTATTATATATATTTTTGTATATATAAATGTAGATTTTAATGTTTTTGATTTGCTTGATATGATGTGTGTGGTGAGCCGCTTTGAGTTGCCTTGTGTTGGAAAGGTGCTATAATAATAAAAGTGGATTGATTGATACATTTTGGAAGCCAATACTGTAAAGTCCTAACATTTGCATTGGAACAAAACGTGCATTCTTCACTAAACATCAACAACATGCACGAGCACTTGTCCTCAGGAAGTCTGCAGGCGATGCAGCGATGCGTTCGAGGGCAGAGGATATTTGAATTAACCTTAGCATCTCTCTGTTTGCTTTTCAAATAAGGCTGAGGCTGAGAAAAACGCATGCTTATGAGTGCAGCTATGATTGTGATTGTGGGAATGCAAATAACTTTACCAAATCAGAAACTTAAAACTATTATTTGTGGATGGAGTTTTACAGAAATATCCTGGGGCTCGAGAACACACAATTTCACTACAATCCATGGAAGTTGTCACGGCATTTAGAAGCTAGTGATCTCTCTAGGGGTCCAACAGAACAATATAACCATAAAACTACCACAAATGGGCCTTGTATTTTTCATATAATTCATTTTAAGTTATGTTTTGATGTTTTTAAGTACGAGAAATCCTCAATTTAAATCTTCCTTCAGGGGATCTCTAAGAAAAGCCATTAAAATCCACTCATAACTGGCTTAATCAGCGATAACTCTGACATAAATGAACTAATGTTTGCGGCAGTAGCAGTTTCCTATGTTTGTTGAAAGAGTACTGTGGGGTATCGTAATTTTTTTTTTTTTACTCTCCCACCACTGGCAGGAAGTGTAATAAAGTGTAAAACGTTGGTGAGCTCAGAGAAGAAACACATTCCCATACAGGCCTTATTTGGTTAAATATTGTACTTAATTTGGAGGCATGTCATTATTTTTGTGTGAAATGATCTTATACTTGATATTCTCTGGTGGCAAATGAGTTATTAGGTAGAACATCAAGTGCTAGTTACCGTAGCAACACTATGTTTACTGTCAGAAGTTAGCCTTAGCCTTTTTTCTACATAATATACATACCCGAACAGACTATATATATGTATTTTGCCTTTAATATGTTTGCACACTTCTGTCTTTTACACCAATCTGAGTGTTTCTATCTTCTCCATTCTGAGGTCAGTTTGAGAAATTATCTTAACAAAAAATCTGGTTTGGCAGTTCCTCCTGTGTCATCGCTCCAGCTGCACTGACAGGGTCTGTGGGTAGAGGTCCATGAAGCCTTGTCTTTTCAATGCACGACACAGAACAGGTTCCAGACACAGAGGGCGCTGACTCTGGCGCTGACTCCAACTCTCTGGATGGAACATACATTGATAAGTATTGCTGTTTTTTGTTTTTGTTTGGACCAACAAGACAAAAATCAGGAATGTCGAGAAAATTTAAATATTTTTGCAGCCGCTTAAATTAATCATTGATAATGGGAAAGGCACTTATAATCTTTTTGCTTCTGCCTTCTCCTTTTGAGCTTTTTTATCCATACTGGCACAGATATTTGACTAAAATGCAACCTGATCTTTGGTTGTGGGCGCATGTTTTATAGTGCTTCCCAGACCTGAGGCTGCCGTATCACGTTGCATAGCAGTCTGGACTCTCATGATCGTTTATATAAAGCATCCAATAAATTATGCATTCTCACATCTTACACGTCCAATGTGCGAGCGTCTACAGCCATAACCGAAAAACAAAGCCATAAACAAAGACTAAAGCTTCCCACGGCATGCTCACTTCCTATGTGATTTGAATGATATACACCAAAGGCTTTTCTGCTTCTTCCTGCAGGGCTTAAGGGAAATGTCTGCCCATGGTTAATGTGCTTGTTCCAGAAATATATTGGAAGAGGAGAGAGGTCGAATGATGACTCAGCTCAAAGCACTGGCACCAGGCTTTACATTAGATCTACATTATCACCTGCCTGACAGAAACACTTTTATGGAACTCCTTTGTAGAGCCCTTAATCACAACAGCAGTTATCTCGGACGATTTTATAACATAAGGGGCAGATGAAAAATAACCATATATGTTGAAAAAAAGTGAAAAATTTTGTTAAATGTCAAGTGTCCTGGATCATCGCCACTGTCCTTAGACCCTCAAGCAACGGCAAAGAAAGCCTACAAAAATCTTTTCTAATTTTGAACAATTACACCCGTTTTTGAGTCCATCTTTGACCCTGTTTTTGCTCAAATCAAGTGTTTATGGGGGGCGACAGTAGCTCAGTTGGTAAAGCATTGGCCTTAGAGCCTGAAGGTCGTGGGTTCGAGCCCACCTCAAGACCTACTTCACGACTCCCACTGATGACTGCTGTCGTTGTGTCCTTGGGCAAGACACTTAACCCCACTTTGCCTGAAGCCCCCACCGAAAGATCTCAGCTCCTGTGGACTCAGCACCTGCAGGAGGATCAGTGAGGGGCTGGTGCTCTGTGAACTGGGTGCAGCTCTGACTGCCACCCCCCGACCCAGAAATGGATTAAGGGGAAGAAAATGGATGGATGGATGGAAGGGTTTATGGAATTCTTGCCTATTCTTCTTTAAATGTACCCTTTAAAGGGTCTCTGTGGATTCCTCACAGATCTGACTTTTTTGCACATTTTATATCTGATCATACACCCAAGCAGGTGACGGACCCTCCTTAAGTATAGTTACAAAGAGGACATTTAACCAAACCGTCGGAATGCCATAAAAACTCGGTTAAGCAAATAATTTATGGCTTTCTGCTGACTTTGTTGCGTCATACGTCTACAGCTTCTTCCCTGTATTCGAAGAGCACAAAGTACAGTTGTTTTTATGGACGCATCAAACTGGTCTAGCCGAACACAAAGCATGCATTGACGTCGACGGAAGTGTCTCTATAAAAATGGTTTGAATTGTACGAGATTGAGAAGAAACCTTGAACACACAGCTTCTTGTATGTGTTATTAGCGTAGAAGTATCGTCTGGAGCAGGTCAATTGCGTTACAGGACATCGCTGCTATCTCGTTTAAAATGCTAACACCACTTTACAGAGATTGCATTATTATACAGCTTTCAGTGAATAACGCAGAAGAGTGTGAGAGATTGCAGAAGCACGGCTGTCATGACCTTGTGACCTGTTCTGTCTGCTGATAAATGCCAGAATTATCAGATTAAAAGTCTCAAGTAAAGAGCTCACCACTGAAAAGGATGCTACTGCTGCACACTGCTGCGAGAACGTTATTATAATGTCATTCCGATAAATCAAGGGTGTCAAACTCATTTTGGTCGGGGGATATATCTAAAAACATTGCGTCTTTTGTCAAATTTACAGTATTTGACATGGGTTTGGCTTCAACCACAACTGGGCCAAATATCAATAAATGGTGTGTTGGAAGATTCATGGTAAAAAAAAAAATTAAGTAACTTCTAATTGCACTGTAGTTGACATTTTAGAACAAATACATTTACAAAGTTGTTTTGCTGAGACAATAGACTTTAAAATTCTGTATAAAAGGCCTTAGTAGCCCGTTACCATCAAGCAGCTACCATGGGGCTACATCGAGGAGCAAGATACAGCAAAAAGTACAGAGTTTGTCGTCATTTTCTTTTAGATGATTTCAATTTTTGTCTCTGTTTACCTAAAATCTCCTATGCTTCATATGAGCTCCATTTGAATCATTTTTTGTTAGACCGCTACTGGGAATCTAAACATTTGGTCTGTGACGCTATAAAACTGTCACTATCCATCAGGGTTCTGGTTTTAAACTCTTATTCACACGAGCGGCACGGTGGCTGAGTGGATAGCACTCTCGTCTCTCAGCAAGAAGGTCCTGGGTTCGAATCCCGGTCGGACCAGGGCCTCTCTGAGTGGAGTTTGCATGTTCTCCCTGTGTCTGCGTAGGTTTCCTCCGGGTGCTCCGGTTTCCCCTACCACTAAAAATATGTACAATAGGTCTGGCATGCGCCTCCTGTTCGGCGACCCCGCTCCCATCTCTGTGTGGAGTGAGAGACAAGTGCCCAAAAATAATAACAATTGTAAACCGCTTTGTGACTCTGGTCTGTGAAAGGCGGTATATAAATAAAGATTACTTACTTACTTACTTACGAGAGGAAATGTAAAAAATGTGGAGGTCAAAACGTTATTTGGCAACAATCTCATGAAATATTTCCTGATTTTAGTCAAGAGCCAGAAAAGATGTCCTTTACTTCAATTATGCAACTCTCTGTCATTTTGACTGTAAAGGGAGAATATATATTTTGGGCGGTAAATGATGTAGTGACAAGTGGACTGATAAATGCCAAGTTTGCCAATCTGTACTTTCTATCCAGACTTTAGTTATGGATACACAATATTTTTCGAATAACATTTGTTCATTTTTTATCTCTAAACAAGACTATTTCTGTTTGATCCAACAGGAAAAAAAATTATGTAACAAACAAAAAAGCTTTAGGTTTCTCACTTTTCTCCCAATTTTTTTTTTTTAGAGTTTTTCCTTGCCTATTGAGGAGGGTCTAAGGACAGTGGTGATGATCCAGGACATTTATGGACTTTATCTGCATTTATGGACATTGGTCACTGCCCCTCATGGTTGGAGAGGTGATGTGTAGAGCTTCAGAGCAGGGATGTACCGATCCAATATTCAGTATCGGTATCGCGGCCGATATGGCTATTTTGTAAGGATCGGATTTTATCGGATCTGTGAAATATGAAGCCGATTTACGACACGTTTCAGCATGCTCACGCTTTACACCTGCCGTAAACGCATGGGTGCAGGGCGAACATGTCTGCGGGACTATTTCTCTCAAATAGTGATAGACAAACGGCTGCTTGTAATATTTGTAAAGTAGTAGTTTCACGAGGAGGGAAAAGAAAGGCTCACTTCTATCTCCAAATTGATCCATCCCTTGGAAAAAAAACCACGCAACAGAGTATGGCCTTTACAAAAGCAAGACTGTGAAGAAAAATTGCTACATTTTTAACGCTTTGAAAATATTGGATTGGACCGGTATCGGATCGGTATTGGCAAAACAATGTTTTCGAATATCGGAATCGGATTTGAATATAGAAAATCTGGATTGGAACATCCTTCTTCAGAGGTGTATTGATAATCAGACCTAACCAGATACCGTGTTGTGTGTTTGTGCTCTCACCACTAGCGGCATGGTGCAGATGATGAAGATGATGGTCATGAATACCAGCAGGATCAGATGCTCTACCTCCTCCGCCATGGACAGGGCCCTCCGCTCGCTTTTGGACCGCAAGTGGACCACGACCGAGCCATTCCTCCGGCGCCGCTGATACATCCGGAACAACTGGTACACCACAAACAGGTTGCACGCCACTATGGCCAGCACCAGCACTAGCATCACCGTGGCGTAGAGGTTAGCATAGACGCGATTCTTTTTCGACTCGGGGTTCATGTCGATAAAACACCACGTTCCAGGACAGTACTGGACGTAGCTCCCAAAATTAGCAAACGGGGAAATGCAGAACAATGCGCTAAGCAGGAATACAGTCGGAATGGTGAAATAAGCGCATTTTCGGGTCACGTATCGGCTGTAGAGGTACGGATACCCAATCGCTAGGCACCTCTCGAACGCCATTGTCAATAATAGAGAGATAGTAGCCAGGCTGAAAAACGTCATACTCAGACCGAAATATTTACACGCCGATTCACTTTCCGGCGCCATCCCGACTAGAGTAGTGTTTTTAGCGTACGCGACCTGCACCAGAGGGCTGACCAAGCAAGTCCCGGTCAAATCCGTGACAACCAGAGCCACGATGAGGATGTGGAAAAGCGCAGGTCTTCGGTTGCCGGCCGCTTTGCTCTCCCGGCGTCTTCGGATCTCCAGGATCACCAGAGCGGCGACGTTTCCGAATATCCCCGTGCCGAACATGATGGCGCTGATGAGAGGCCCGTAGCTCGAGTCAATGTGGTGCTTATGGTGGCACGGGTCGTTTGGGTTGAACATGGCGGTTATGTTGGCGAGTTGGTTTGAAATGGATTTTATTGAAGTTTGAAGGGTTGGTTTGTCTGCTGCCATCCTGGAAGAAAACAACAGGGATTAATTCCATTCAATTAAATGTATTCTTGTATTGTCCTAAATCACAATAGTAGTTATCTCGGAGGACTTCACAAAACCATCGAATTTGTCGCCGCAGATCAGAGAATCAAACCGTTACAACACAAGAAATGAAATGATAACAACACAACTAGAGACATTGGTTCATAAAAGGCAGATGACCAATGTCCATAAATGTAGATAAATGTAGATCTAAACTAAATATTTATTATTTACACGGTACGGTGGCTGAGTGGGTAGGACTCTCGCCTCTCAGCAAGAAGGTCCTGGGTTCGAATCCCGGTCGGAACAGGGCCTTTCTGAGTGGAGTTTGCATGTTCTCCCCGTGCCTGCGTAGGTTTCCTCTGGGTGCTCCGGTTTCCTCTACCACTAACATGACATGTGCCTCCTGTACTAACCCCTCCCATCTCTGTGTGGAGAGAGAAACTATCCATCCATCCATTTTCTACCCTTTAATCCATTTCTGGGTCAGGGGGGTGGCAATCAGAGATGCCACCCAAGTCTCATAGCACCAGCCCCTCACTGACCCTCTGCAGGTGGTGAGTCCACAGGAGGACGGCTGCTCTCTGAGTGTGAGCATAGCCTTGATCTTTCAGTGGGGGCTTTGGGCAAAGTGGGGTTAAGTGTCTTGCCCAAAGACACAACGACAGCAGTCATCAGTGGGAGTCGGTGGAGAAGGTGCAGAGGTGGGAATTGAACCCACGACCTTCTGGCCTTAAGGCCAATGCTCTACCAACTGAGCTACTGTCGCCCCTGAGAGAGAAACTAATGCCCAAAAAATACCAATTTTAAAACGCTTTGTGGCTCTGCTCTGAGAAAGGCGGTTTGTAAATAAACTTTACTTACTTACTATGAAGGAGCCACAGAGACGTACATTATCATACTAGAGGAAAGAATTTGGTTATGTTCCATTTAACGTCGCTATATTTCAATTATGATGCTTTCATTTGCTTAAGCCTTTCCAAATAATCTGAGTGCTTCTATTTCTTTGTCTATTCTGCTGTAATTAAGTGACTATGAAAATGATCTCATCTCTTAACAACTTAAATGAATTAATCGCCTAATAATGTTATGATATAGTTTACATATTCTTTACAATTGCAGAAATATATTTGTGGATAAGGGGTGATGTGTGTGTAACGTCAACGTGGCCTCAAACTGTTTAAGTATTATCACTCATGACCATTTTTCTTAGTACATTGTGTATGTATTAGTAAGTAAGTAAGTTAGTAATGTCTATTTATATAGCGCATGTTACAAACCAAGGTACAGACCAAAAGCACTTTACAATGTTCAGAGTCAGATATTGTTCCAATCCTTCCACACACGGTGATGACAGAAGCGAGTCCAGAACACACTGGACCATCAGCTCCAACACCATCATTCACTCTCTCATTTACATTCATACCTATTGTGCATGTTTTTAGTGGTAGGGTAAACCGGAGGAAACCTACGCAGACACGGGGAGAACATGCAAACTCCACTCAGAAAGGCCCTGTTCCGACCTTCGAACCCAGGACCTTCTTGCTGAAAAGCGAGAGGGCTAACCACTCAGCCACCGTGTCGCTTTACTATGTTTAATGTGCCTGACCTGTCCCTTGAGTTATGTATCATGAGTAATTAAACATTTATTAAAGATGTTGTGTTGATGATGCCTTCGAGTTTTTGATGGATCGAATGTGAAAGGCTTTTTCTGAATTCTGCATGTTCTGTAAAACTTGGATCTGTTGCTGGATCTGGATCTGGTCCAAAACATGCAAAGACCTCAGTCAGTGGGTCTGCCAATAATGTCCTTTATAAGTTTGCCTTCTCTGTTTATCTTGTCAATATTTCTCAAACATGATTCATTTCTGTATCCTCCAAGCTCTCACACCAAACGTTTCAATAATAAGTCATAATTAGATGTTTAGGCCTAAATAAGTACATAAGTGTGAATGCAAACGTTTCCAGGACATTTTGGAGAATTGATTTTGATCTGTTAATCTTTTGAAATGCAAGAAATTCAAGGATTGTTTTTTCTCTTCTGCTTCCTCACACAGCTGCCTTTTGTGGCTTTTACGGTTGATTCTCCTCAAGCTGAGTCATAACGATCATTTCTCTGCAGCTGTTGCATTACGAACATACAGCACATACCACAATAAGGACTTTATGTTTCGTTGCCATTTCATACACGCGCGCAGAACGTTCTTTTAACTTTCATTTTGCTCAGGAGAGTGTCAAAGCTGATTGGCCACTCACCTGCAGCTCTGTCCATTGTGCCAAACGCGCACTCGGTCTTGTGGCAGATAAACAGTCACAAACAGCGCGCTCGGAGCCTGAAGCGAATTGAATTACGGCCAGATGTGCCCCGGTGACGCGTGTGGCATGGGGCTCCTCTGAGGTGATCTGAAAAGGATAGATGTGCAGGGTATAATTCAAAACAGCGTCAAAAGTTCCTGTGGAGTTATTCAGACGGACAGAAACAGCAGCTCAACGTGGGCGTCATTTGCACTGAATCTGTCAAGACACGTGCTGTGCTGGGCCGTGCGTAAAAGTGGCTAAAAAGAAGAACAGCGAGTTTGGTGATGGGTGAATATGTCAAAAACAAAACACAATTAAATAAAACGTCATAATTATCTTAACGCGCCCCCGGAGATTAAAATTATGGAATGTTTGAAGTCCTCACCTTTTGTTTGCGTAGCTCCGGTGCGTAAACTTGTGCGTAATTCTCTCATACAAATAAAATCCAGCTTTTATTAGTGATGTATAGTTTGCTTTGGAGTTCAGTTGTTGCTCTCTTTTTATGTGGATCTGGGCAGAGCCACCGACCGCCGTGATGAGGGAGGCAGCGCGGTGGTGATGTAAGCGCCTTTACGCACGCCCACTGCTTCGTATGCGGCTGCCAGGGGTTCAAAAGCATCATTTTGAGGAAGAGTGACCCAATGAGCATCTCTCCCAGGGGAAACATTTGATACGCTTCTAATAATGGACCCCCAGATTAGTGAAAGGAACGCAGGCAGAGGCGGAGTGACTAACAGAAGTGACAAAGCCGTTTTAATACCACTAAAAGTCAGTATTAAAACTACAATTGAGCGGAGTGCGATGCATTCACTTTTATTGTTCTATGTTGTCTGTTTTTTCGTGTGCTAGGTCTTGTCTATTTTTTGTTCTGGACTAAGAGTCTGTAATAAAGCTGTCTGTCCGTCTGTCTGTCTGTCTGTCTGTCTGTCTGTGTGCCTACCTACAAACCAACCAACCCTTTCCTAACAGCTTCAAAACAAGAAAAAATCCCCGGGTAACTGCAATTTTTTTTAGCAATTGACCGACCCAACCTCTCGCATTTGTTTTAACAGATGCTCAAATAAATAAATGATATAAGATAATGTATAACAACATGAATTAACCGCTGTTTTTTATGTTATTTAGACTGAAATATTTCGACTTTGATCTTCTCTAACAATAGTCGACCCCTTTCTGCCACACACAGTAAACGTTGTGCGAGTGTGGTTATACCTGTGAACCAATTTGCTTATTACAACAACAAATGAGGATAAAGATAGATGAATAATAACAATGTAATGCTTCCTGTATACTCTTGTGCATAACAATATATAGTAAGGCATTAGTGCTATGGGTTCAAATATTTTTCTACATGTTGATTTTGACATCATTGCACATTATTGTCCCAATGCGTAACATGAGATCATTGACAGTGTTCATCAGTCTTCATTGTTCATTGTACAGTCTGACAGCAGCAGGAAGGACAGACATGCAGAACCCTCACACAGCAAGGGTATGCCAACCGATTTGGTGGATTTACTAATAATATACTAATCTATATTCTGAAATACCATAACCATAACATACTCATATTTTTGTTTTATTTTTAACAAATATTGCTCTTGGTTGTTGCTCTCTTCAGTTTCTCGTAACCCTTTATTCTGGCTACAGCTTGACCACAAACATTGTTGACCCTGGTTGATGTGCCACGAAGTTATTACTGCTTTAACAATGTGTATAATCAATTCTAATCAGGCTTTTTCATCCTTGATACTTCTTGGTTTCTCTCTGGAAGCTCTGAAAATCAAAATGCAGCTCTAACGATGTGCTCTTAATTATGTTTCATTTCTATGGACCTTGACGATGCCAAGTTTTTAACCATAACACCACAGAATTACCCTGTAACCTTGCTTACCGTACAACCTTCCAGGCAGTTATAGCCATAATGGAAAGCACTGTTTAAGTAATGGCAGATCAATATTCATACAAGGCAACATTAGATTACTACAATGATCCATCAACATGTTTAGAGCTCTCACATGAGTTTAATTGCTTGGAACTTTTCATATACTTCAAAACGGTTCCCACTTATACTGTCGTCTTGAGCTATATGTGTAGGAGGTGATAGTTCACAACCTACACTTATTTATAGTTTGGTCTGACTGTGGAATCCTGGCCATGCTTTCCCCCTGTCACTCCACTTTTCGCTAATTTATTTTAGTTGGACAAGGGTTCACTACCTCTTAATTGCACTTGATACAAAGGCAGGTGTCAGTCAGTACCTGAGGCTGTTTACAGAGTGGGTGCTAATTACGACAATGGCATTAACATTAATTGGTCAAGTTAGTAATAGTAATTCTTCCCTTCATAAATGCAATGTAACTGGTAACTGTGGTAGTGACTCGGGTGTTGGCCCAGCATGGCTTGTTATTGAACGTGTCTAATTTAATTACCCATGAATGCACAAATCCACTGCTTAAGTGATGCGCCGCCCAGACACTGTTGGCAAAGGCCCTGACCACTATACCTTTATCACAGACCAGACTGGAACGTATTCTCCCATTCTTTCTTTCTTTCTCTCTCTCTCTCTCTCTCTCTGTCTCTCTCTCTCTCTCTCTGTCTCTCTCTCTCTCTCTCTGTCTGTCTCTCTCTCTCTCTCTGTCTGTCTCTCTCTGTGGCTCTCTCTCTCTCTCTGTCTGTCTCTGACTCTCTGTGACTCTCTCTCTCTCTCTCTCTGCCTGTCTCTCTCTCTGTCTCTCTCTCTCTCTCTGTCTCTCTCTCTCTGTGGCTCTCTCTCTCTCTCTCTGTCTCTCTCTCTCTGTGGCTCTCTCTCTCTCTCTCTCTCTCTGTCTCTCTGTCTCTCTCTCACTC
Organism: Knipowitschia caucasica; assembly: GCA_964034765.1. Classification (NCBI taxonomy): domain Eukaryota; kingdom Metazoa; phylum Chordata; class Actinopteri; order Gobiiformes; family Gobiidae; genus Knipowitschia; species Knipowitschia caucasica. The sequence goes on from OZ035844.1 coordinate 11,623,989, forward strand.
ACTCTCTCTGTCTCTCTCTCTCTCTCTCTGTGGCTCTCTCTCTCTCTGTCTCTCTGTCTGTCCCTGCCTCTCGTTGTCTCTGTCTCTCTCTGTCCCTGTCGCTCTCTCTGTTTCTCTCTCTGTCTCTCCTTCTCTCTCTGTGGCTCTCTCTCTCTCTATGTGGCTCTCTCTCTCTGTCTGTCTCTCTGTATGTCCCTGGCTCTCTTTCTCTCTCTTTCTCTCTGTCTCTCTCTCTCTGTCTGTCCCTGTCGTGTCCCTGGCTCTCTCCTCTCTGCTCTCTGTCTCTCTCTCTCTGTCCCTGTCTCTCTCTGTCTGTCCCTGTCTCTCTCTGTCTGTCTCTCTCTGTCTCTCTGTCCCTGTCGCTCTCTTTCTCTTTTTCTCTCTCTCTGTCCCTGTATCTCTTTCTGTCTGTCTGTGTCTCTCTCTCTCTCTCTCTCACTCACCCTCTCTCTCTGTCCCTGTCTCTCTTTCTGTCTGTCTCTCTCTCTCCCTCTCTCTCTCTGTGTCTCTCTCTCTCTCTGTTAATGGTCTACATCTTGAATCATTGATGAGTGTATTGATTGAGGGAACACTGATACGATGTTCAGAAAGGAAAAGATGAAATGTCAGACAGAAGTTGACATTTTTAGCAGCAGCACTAAAAGGCTCGTATTGCGTAGTTTTCCGGTGAACAATTTGGTGCTATTTGGTGATCTGTATCTGGTTTTTTAAATAAACACAATGGACAAAAAGTTGCATAGTTTTGCCAAAATAGTCTAAACTGAGAGCAGTGGTAAATGTCACGCGTTCAGATTTGTTTCACTCGTATTTGTCGCCACCTTCTGGTTTGCATCGGTACGTACACTCGAAATAAACATCCATAATCCATCCGCTTCATCTTCCGCTTCATCCGTTGCCTGTGTTTTAAGTTTGAAGATGATATATTAAGGGCAATGTGTAGCTGCATTAAAAAGATGACTGCACCAGATTTAGCAGTACTTTCCACCTTTAGCCTTTGACCTAAGCACACACTCCACACACTCCCTTCTGCTCATCCGGGGGAATCTTGAGGCGTTCCCGGGCCAACGGAGAACGATGGTCCCTCCAATATTTCCTGGGTCTTCTCTAAGTTCTCCTAAACATATATTATGAAACCAATTATTTGTCTACTCACTTATTCATGTGACAGAGTTATAGTGAGATATTGGTGGACTTTCTTTCTTTACTCTATTTACTCTCCATATATTTATGACTTTTCTTTTTACAACAGCGCGCAAAAAATGTCTGCAATTTGTAGAAAGGCCGCTGTGGGGCGCAAAAAACCTATTATTGAAGAGTTCATTTCTGTCCGTGTCATGGATCTATTATAACATCGGTTAAAGTCACACAACATTGTGATTATTGCGTAATATATATTGTTATTGTAAATTCTGTCCATCTTTCTCTGTTCATGGACAGTTTGACCATCCTGCTTAAGCACCATGACATCATCTTAACCTCAAAATGTGGAAAAGGATGGGTCTTAAGTTGCATTATAAAAACACACCATATGTCTCGTTTAATTTGAACCAGATGTTGCCTCCTCATTCTACCGCGTGCTCCGATCTGCTGTCAATCAAAGAGCCCTGCAGCCAATCAGCGTGTCGGCAAAGTTGCGCTGGCCCCGCCTCTCGGTCGCGGGGTATCAGAGGCTGCGTAGAGGAGTCTCAGTCCATCCGTCCAGCTCTCTCTGCTCTGAACTGTGAACATGGACAGGGGGCAAGCGTTGGCCGTGTGGCTGCTGTGCTTCTGCGGCGGTCTGCGTCTGGCCTCGGGCATCACCAGGGCCGATCTATTCTCCTATGGCTATAACACTGGAGACCTCATTCTGGCTGAAGGCGACGATGAGACGTCCAAAGTGCTGACCCTGCCGAGACCCCTGTACTTCTACGACACATCCTTCATGCAACTTTATGTGAGTATGCATTCTATTAGTTTCAACTCTTTCATTGAACTTGTGGTTATCAATTTTCATTCAGTGGATGTGCAGAAGAGCAACAGTTTTTTTTGCCATTTTTTCCTAGAGTTCAATAAGTGCAATTTATTATAGGCTCTGCATATACTTAGCCTCTGTATTGCACATCCAAGCACTGTTATATCATGAAAAATTGCTTTGCATTTCAGGCCAATCCAAAGATCCACTCCAATTCAATATTATGCACGCTTATAAACATTAGGTATGTGTTTATGGAGAGGTTGTGATAAATCTCAGATGTGAATTCAATGTGGGACTTTTTAGCACTGTTGTCCATTTGGGAAGAGTGCTTTGTGGGACCTGGCTTGGGGCTTAAGAGAAGTTATTAGTGATTTACTGGGGGTTCTACAAGTCTATTAAGTAGTTATTGGAGTCCATAAGAGAAATCCAGTGGTTTTATGTAGGGATAAACCAAACGTCACTTGTGCCTTGGTTAGCTAATCCTAACCCTAATGTTGCATCACCGGTTGGTTACAGAACAGTAGGAATGAGGTGCAGACAGTAAGAAATCTACTTTAACTAAAGCATAAAAAGAAGCAAGTATAAAATCTCCAACTTCAGCATAATGAAGAAGCAAGCAATAACTACAACATCTCTGACTTTTGCATAATAAGAAGTTAGTGTGAAGTCTATATCTTTAACATAATAAAGAAGTAAGTATGTCTCTGTTTCTAACTCTTTAGGTGGCTACCAACGGCATCATCTCAGCCCAGGACCTCCCAATGGAGAAGCAATACGTCGATGATGGGTTTCCCACTGATTTTCCGGTCGTGGCGCCTTTCCTGGCTGACATTGATACAAGCAATGGTCAAGGACAAATCTACTACAGAGTGACTGAAACTCCTCGGGTGCTCAACAGGCTGGCTCGGGTAAGAAAGCAAAAGTTTTATATGTTTCAGTAGAGGCTAGACTTGTTGTTAATAACTGCATTGGGTCTGCTTTTTTGCCTATTTCCATTAGTCTCCATTCATTCATTCATTTGCTCATACAGGAAGTGCACAGAGGATTCCCAGATGCAAAGTTCGTACCGACTCACGCTGTCGTGGCGACCTGGGAGAACGTGGCGGCGTATGAGGACGACCCCAAAAGAAGGCCCACCAACAAGGTAAATGAATGAAGCACGAGCGATATTAGCAGCTGCATGAACAGAAACCAAGATTCCTGGGAACTGCGCATTACTTGTGATTTTCCTAAAGTGAGGGTCTTATTTGTAATCCTTGACCCCCTCCCTAATCTGCCTCTTAACCTTTTCCCGAGGGGGTCTAGGGTCATCTTTGGGGGTCATCAGAGTGGCCCCCGTTCCACTTGTTTACGCCTCCTTCTTCTTCTCCGGTTCTCACAGGTAAAAAGAGGCTTCACGCTTGGATTAACTGCCACTTCCTCCCCAAGTTAATAAATGCAGATGTGGAAATTAGCTTAGCATTGTACGGCGAGGGGAAGATTAGGCCTGGCCCCTTGTGCAAAGACAAGCGTGTAGGATGTATTGATCAAACGGGACTTTGTTGTTGGCAGGGCACAGCGTGTGGGATGAAGGGGCTGGTGGGTTGGACAGCAAACCGACTGTTTACTCTGAGTTCATTTAAGGCTTCCTCTTCTCTTCCTCCATTGGCAGAACAGACAGATTTAGAGCGCTTTGTTTAACCCTGTGTGAGATTTGACCAGTCTCAGATTTCATTGTCAGACGCTCTTCCAGACAGGTCACTTGTTTGTTCAGGCTCAGGGGCTGGCGTGCAATTAATGAACAATTGCGTAGGAATTTGTGCGCTCGTGATATATTTTAAGACCCCTACTGATAACTTTGTGCCAAATTTAGCATCAAGCTTAAGTTAGTTACTCAATAGTCACGCATGAGCAAAGACTTTCCAAACACAGCTATCTCTGCTCTTATCAACACCACTCTTTCCCCAAATGCCTTTCTGCTTAAAATTCCCATCATTGACAAAGGTGCTTATGTTTAAATTGGCTTAGAACTGACACAATGCTAGCTTTTGCAACGGGCCAGTCCCAAGCCAACGAGCATAGGCAATTAATACATTAGCACACAATCACTGCTTAGCTTTTCAGCACATATTCATTAGTGGTTGCTATCTCTACTCTTTTTATTTTATCATTGACTGAAGACTGTTGGTTTTGTCATTTAAAAGCAGATAGTGTCGGATAAAGCTGCTCTGCCCAATTTTGGCCGAGGATTTGCTCCAATGCCCCCTCTCTCGGCCTGATAGCATCTGTCTTTGAAGTCACTATAGCCAGAGGTGCGGGTGGGTCTGCGTTGGGGGGTGTGGCGGCACGCATTGGTATGTCTGTGTGAACTGATTAACCTATAGGTGTGTTCCTGTCACCACGGTTCGCCACACTGGGAATAAAGGGGGGGAAGGTGGTCCCAGTCGCTGCTGTGATTTGGAGACGAGTGCGAGGCAAAGGGTCGAAGATTGGTTCTCACACTTCTCGAGTAGACATGTGTTTTTGTTTGAAATTAGCCACTTAGATGGGCTGCTATCATAATTGGCGTGTAATTACATCCTTTTTAGGGAAAACACACAGTCTGTTGTCTCTGCTACTATGTCAAGAGTTTGCTAATGACTAAAGCCATTTACTTGAAGGCCTTCTGTGTGTCATCAGTAAGGTTTAGCTTAAATGGGTGCTTTTCCTTGACCAGTTTATTGCATGGAGTCTCAGCACATTAGGTAAAAGGGTTAGGTTATAGAGTTTTCCTATACCATGCGTTAAAACGAGTTTGAAATGACGGCAGACTTTAAATTCGTAATTGAAATAACAAAGCCAAGGCCGTTTCAATTTGCCAAAACGCTCCCCAAGAAAAAACTCGCCTCTCTCCAGCACAATATATATTTATTATAGCATATTTGCTTTCTTAGGGACCTCTTGCTGTGACATGGAGCACCCCTTGAAATGCTCGTCGGGATTCAAAGCAAGCTGTTTACGCTTGCTTCTTTGGTCGACGACTATTTGATTTTACTTTAAACAGTCACTAATAAGAGCTTATATGTGCCTTAAGTCCACCGTGGAATTGTGGGAAAGGCTGGCCACCGAATATGGCAACATCTCGTCATTGCTAATTACTGGTTTAGCGGCAACATGGCTCAAATTCACCGACCATTTGAGTCTAAGAAAAGCAGATATATTTTCCACTTGATTATAAAGATCTTTACTTTATGATCTTGCTAAGGACCCACTGTGTCAACATTTAGCTTAAACTGAATTTTTGTATGCAGAATTTGTGGAAGAAGGGGGGATGATAGACCAGGGGTGTCGAACTCATTCTAGATTCAATCACAACTGGGCCAAATATGTAAAATATACGTAATTGAATGTTGATAGTAAAACATATTTGGCTTAACTAACTTCTAAATGACATGTTAGTTTATATTTTAGAATAGATTCAATTATATGGTTATTTTTTCCACTAAACTAAGCTTTAAAATGAAGTATAACATGGCTTAGTACTCCATAACAATGCTGCAAGTGACTGTAGAGATTGAGAGAACAAATGTCCAAGTATTTTTGGAGTGGACTGTGGACTGCGGTGATGTTGGTAGTTACACATATTCTGGAGGTTCCCACGCTGCAGACGTCTCAGTTGGTCGCACTCTGGTGAGGCTGGAAACTGGTCCACAGCTGTTCCTTGTCTCTACTCCGCTGGTTTCTGTTGCACTGCGGCCAAAAAACATTGAAAAACCACATGCAGCTTGTAAGCCTCGCAGACAGAACTCTCCCTTCTCCTAGAGCAGGATCAAGTCTGGGTGATTATTGTGTGATATGGTTGGTGCACTGCGTGTTCACTCTTCGTTCACAGCTACGTCCCTTATCTTTGTCCGCAGACACAAGATCATAATGTACAAATCATATATGGCCTTGTACGGTTGATTCAATTTTCAAAAGATCCCATCAGAAAGCAAATATCCAATGTGTTTGGTCTCCACGCTGCAAAGAAGCTGCACAAATATAGCTACATGTTTCTAAATTTGAGCACATTCTGATCGTCTCGAAACAAGATTTGCCTATGGGACAAAGCGATTTATTCTTCTTTCAGGAACTGTTGGTTTGTTTTCTCATTCCAAGAGAGACATTTCTTGTATCATTTAAAACCAGATAACTTTGCTTATCCCATTGGCAGTAAAAATGTGCTCAAATTTAGAAACATGTAGCTATATTTGTGCAGCTTCTTTGCAGCGTGGAGACCAAACACATTGGATATTTGCTTTCTGATGGGATCTTTTGAAAATTGAATCAACCGTACAAGGCCATATATGATTTGTACATTATGATCTTGTGTCTGCGGACAAAGATACAATTTCATATTTTTACGCAGTGCACGTACACTTGACCTGTAGTACATCAGTTATCGCCTCAGTCTTTTCCCGTTAACCCTTTAATGGTTTCCTTAACCATTTGGTGGATCACTTTTTGACTGACTATACTGTATCTATTTGAAGCTTGGAAGTGAAACCTACATTATTGTCTGCATCACTTTGTTTTAGGCTCAAACTGAATCTCAACCATCATTAAAAACTTTGCTTTCTTCAAGGAGAGAACATTCAATTATTTAAAAATATTGTACTTGCAAAAATAATGACTTATATTAGCAATCTTCAGAGTCACTTTACAAGTCCAATTATTTTCCCGGCTCAGACAGACAGGTACAGTTGTCATAGCCAGTCTACCGTAAAATAACCCTAAAATAACCCCGTAGACACTTGCAGGTGTGCTCCTATAGGCCATGGGCTTACATTGAAATTGTTAAGTAAGTGTTGAAATAACAAAGTGCCTTTTAATGAATGAAGAGCCATTATCTCAATCCGCTTCCTGCGTTTGCTTTAATCTGCTGTGTTGTGTTTTGGGAGACCCCCTGATGTGCGGCCGACTGATGCTGTTATCACCTCCAGCTCCAAAACAGTCAACACAGCAAACATTTGTGTGGATAAGAACCTGCCTTTGTGGACGGGACACCCTTTTAAAAGAGGTGTGATAAACCGCCCTGGGGAGAGAGAGAGACGTCGACCCGGGACGTTTAAAGGGGGGAGTTTTTAGACGTCTCCGAGCTTCAGTCTCTTCAGCTCTCCACTGGTCCTGATGCTCTTTGATGTGTTGGAAGCAATTTGTAGTCGTCCAGCTGTGTGTATAGAGAGCCAAGGATAGTGTGTAAAAGCATGGCCACACACAGCAAGAAGTGATAAAAAAGAAGTAAAAAGGGCTCAAATTTAGCTCAAAGTATCTTCATTAAAGCACATTCTAACTGCCTTAAAACAAGGCTTCCCAATGGGACAAGAAAAGCAAAAAAAAAAATAAAAAAATTTTAAATGCTAAAATATGAGGTCATAATTGCTTTAGTTGTTTCTATCTTTATTCGAGCACATTCTGAATGTTTTAAAACAAGATTAGCCAATGGGTCAAAGCCATTTGGTCTTGTTTCCAAGGGAGACATTTCTTTTTTAAACAAGATTATTTTTTATTATTTTGCTCGTCCCATTGGCAGATCATGTTTCACGGCAGTCAAAATGTGCTCAAATTACCGGTAAGATACATTTAGCCAAATTTGATCATTGGAAAGGTAAAATACATCAGATTTTTTTCCAATAAATATGAAAAAACACTTGATTCCGGCATCTACATCTCATGTTTAAAAGTGAAGTTCAGAGTGATTATGATGTCATTGCTCATGCCACCTAAAAAGACTAAATCAGTGGAAATGCATAACAGAACAGGGCCAGACTGAAGCTACATCACAGCTGGTCTAAACTGGACTCAAATCAGGACCAAACCAGACGCACATGACCAATAAGTGAATAGGAGAGTGAAATGTTGTGGTAGAATTAGCCGTTGTGGACTTTGCCTTCTGCCTCAGGCCATGAGCAGCGCACACGGACCATGTTACCGTTAGCATTATAAAGCTTCATTTTTTGTTCTGCAATTCCTGGTCTCTATGGAGATATTCCTTTCCCGTGAATGCATGGTAATAAACATCTTTAAGCAATCTTCACGTTGAGCCGGTGACACCATCTGGACCGTGCCGAGGGTCATACAAAAACCCATAATGAAATGAATGAATTTGTAGTGTGGTAGTTTCACAGTATTCTCAAAGTATTTCAGCACTTTTTCTCCATTAGCATCTGTCATTGTTTTCATTCTGAATCTTTCTTCAAATGAATCATTGTAAAAATAACTGAAACGATTCCCCCCATTTTCTCTACTTTTTACGCAATTATGCTATTATCGTTCTAACATTGTGTTGGACCAGACTGGAATGTTTGAGGTGAAGCAATAACATTGTCATGAACCCAGGGCCGTCCAGAAGAAACGTTAAATTGTACAGATGTAAGAACAATCCCCAGGTCTAGACGGACGACCATCTTCCTGGCACATGTTTCCACCTGTAATATTTCATTATTGTCTTTTATACATTCAACTACTATCATTAATGTGGTCTAACAGTGTATATATTACTGTCAGACCATTATCTCTCCCAGTTTCACAAATTTGGATGCCACTAAAAAGCACGCCGACTTATATAACATCAATAACAACCAAGACAGAAGAATCGGAGTTAGTTCCACCGTCTCTTCGGACCCCCACCTAACTAATTAGCCCATGCCCATAGGCTCCAGAGTATCCCCCCCTCCCACCGACTTGAAGAAGATGGTTCAAAGATGTTTATGTAAATAATTAGGCATACGTACACATGCGTTGGGCTTGTATAGGGTTGGAAGGACCATCTGCGTGCGGTTGCGCTTAAGCTAGACGTCATTGCGATGCTAGGCTATTGTGATAATGTCTGGTTTACGCGTTGCAACATCATCATGAAAGAAGGCCAGACACACAGGAAGACAGCTGTGGACACATCTGGATGAGATGGGGAGAGAGAAGAAGTGTCTAAAGATTATGGGACCTGAGAAAAGAGAAAAACATTGAAACACTTGCTTTTATAGACTGGATCCCCGCATAAAGGTGGCAACAAGTTTCCAAATCCGAAGCCTTTGTCCCGCAGTAAAAGTCTGATGTAAAAGTAGCAGTAAGATATTTTGTACGCAAGTCGAAATGAGCTCATTCTGCAGATTAGGAAATACAGTAGGCTAACTAATGCTTTGTTTGAATTTATTTGTGTATTTTGACTATGGTGTAAGGCAGTGGTCTCCAACCTGTAGCTCGGTAGCCACCAGTAGCTCGCCAAAAGATTTACAAATTAGCAAATCAAATAATATACTGAACATTTTAGATTGTATTGTTAATTATTGCAAAAAAGTGATGAAAAATACTGACTGTACCCCATATCGGGCTCGGTCTCACCATTAAAGGTGCAGCTCTATGCCAGGGGGCTCCAACTTGTGGCTCGTGAACTACCAGTTGCTCGCCAGCCCCTTTCAGGTAGCTCACCAAAGGATTTAGAATTTAACAAATGATCCTGAAAGAATACATTTTTTGTCATTACATATCTATTATAAGTATAAATACAGGGTTATACAGTATTATGGTAAATTTTACATTGATTTTTTTACTACGACTGTGAAAAGGAGTAGCTCTCTGCCTCTTCTTAAGTATAAGAGTAGCTCTCTGGGTGAAAAAGGTTGGAGACATCTGGTGTAAGGCAAGTATTGTTGTGATATTGCCAACATTCTTTTGTGTTGTTTAATAAGGGGAATGCTTTGATTTCAGAAACACACCAGGACTTAACACCAGGAAACTACTACTTTACTCACTCACTGCAATAAGTGCTAAAAACCAGCGCTGGAAAAATACTAAAACATTGAACATTGACATTTCTCCAACTGTGGGACGCATGAAGGTCTCTTATCTTATCTTAAAACTGATTAATTATCAAACCTGGTGTATACAAACAGGAAAACAAAAATACAAAGTCTGCCTGGTTTGAAAGGGGATGAAACTTACGCTTATAAATAACTAAAATGGGGTTTCCAGGAAATCTTTTCACGCCCAAGAACAAATTTTGCTGGACCCTTTCAATTTGAACATCATCAATAAATATGTTCACAGTTTTATCCATTTTTTTCTTTCCAAAAAAAATGTCTTTAGTTTTTTTTAGATTTAATGACAATTTATTTGCACGGAACCAGTTTGTAATTGTTTTTAATTCATTAGTTACTTCTTCCAAAAGTTGCTCCACATTCTCCCCAGACATAATGATATTTGTATAATCTGCGAAGAGTTCACACTTCATGCATTTGGATCGTTTACAAAATTCATTAATGTACAGTAGAAAGAGTGTGGGCCCCAAAGTCGACCCCTGTGGGACCCCTGTGGGACCCCACATGTGACGTACCGGTAACTGGATTTACTTTGGTCAAATTGGACAAAATGCTATATTGCTATTAATATAACTTGATATACAGCTAACAATGCTACCAAATGCTAACAATAACATAAATGTGTACAAATAGAGACATAGAAATAAACACTTAACCACAACTTTATAAAAACAGACCTGAATATGAATGTGAAAAAAACAATTAATATTACTTCAATATCGTTCAGCTCTAGTATAGTATAGTATAGTATAGTATTTCTTCAGTATTTCCCTATGACTTTGGGCAGCTCAGAGTTTTATCCAATCAGAAAGATCTATCCAACAGGTTTTTGTGAAACGGCTTCTCTGCTTTTCTTAATCATAATAAAAACGCATTATAATTTCCCCCACTGTGGAACTAAGAAAGGTTTTAGTTTGCAGTTTTTGTTGTATGAATCTTTTATAATGGAACTATTATGGATTGATTTTTATATATTTTGTATGTTAAAAGAGGTAAACTTCGCACATCTCTTCTCTGACAGGTGCGTAGGAGTGGGCGCGCACTAGGTGGCCAAACATGAAGGAAAGGATGACACCCGCACACTGTCCAACTTGCAAACACCAGTGGTTTATTAGCAACGTTTCAGCCACAGGCCTTCCTCAGGCAAAATTTACAAATAGAGGTTGGGAGCCATCTTAAATAGGGAGGGGCTGACAACGCCCCTGGATGTAATCAACTATACCAGATGACCAAAAAACTTTCACAAAACGTCAAAAACTCAAAAAGTGGAAAACACCAATATATACATATATACATGATGCATGAAGAAAAAACATATGGAAGCAGACATACAGGACAGCTGATAAAGAAATGGCTGTCCTAATACATACATTCCTACATGTATTCTAAAATGTGTAAAGATAGGGCTTATCTTTCGTTCCCTACAGTCCTGTGAATGCATTCGGCCTAAAAGTGGACTTATTTAAATGTTTTAGACAAATTAAATTACGTCATTTTTTCTCTAAATCTGGTCCATCCACTTCACAGCCGACCACACAAACTGTATTTAAAGCCAAAAGTGTTTTTTGTCCTAATACAACGAATGCTTCTATCAATACTTTTTGTAGAATGGTTGAACAGGACATTGAAAAGAGCGTTTATGAATCCCACACACGTACATATTCTAATTTGTCAAAAGACGAGAAAACAGCCCTAAAAGAATTAATGAATGATAAAGATATTGTGATTAAACCAGCGGACAAAGGGGGCGCTATCTGCATCCAAGACGTTAACAAATACAGACAGGAGATTTTATCTCAGCTGTCGGATGCCCATGTCTATAAAAAACTTGAGCATGACCCCACGGTGCCCTTTCAGAAACAACTATTTGCATACCTCCAACAAGCAAAGTCTCAGAAATGGATTACTGAACAAGAATCTGATTTTCTCTACAATAAACATCCCATCTGCCCAGTTATATATTCGCTCCCTAAAATACATAAATCCTTGACCAATCCACCTGGGCGGCCCATTGTAGCACAGAATGACTCATTATGGTCTCCTCTTTCAACTTATGTGGACCACTTTATAAAACCATTAGTCCACAACCTTCCTGCCTATATAAGAGATTCTACAGACTTTCTAGAAAAGTGCTCCGACCTTAAAGATATACCTGTTAATGCCTTATTGCTGACATTGGACATCACTAGCCTCTATACCAACATTCCCCATGAAGGGGGTTTAGAGGCCATAAATTACTATCTACAGCAGAACAGCAGCAGTACAAGGCCTCCTGACCAAATCATCTTGGACTTTACTGAGTTTGTCATGAAATATAACTATTTCCGTTTTGAAAAGACATTCTATCTACAAATATCTGGGACAAGCATGGGCACCATTTGTGCCCCTAACTACGCCAATTTGTTTGTTGGTTTTTTTGAAAATAAATTTGTATTCAACAATGAAAAAAATCCATTTGCTCATAAAATTCTAAAATGGCTCAGATATATTGATGATGTGTTTTGTGTCTTCAATGGTACTTCCCAAGAACTGACGGATTTTGTCAAATTACTTAATAGCTGGATACCAAGTTTGATATTTACTCCACAGTATAGTACTGTACAAGTCAGTTTCTTAGATATGGTAGTGCTTAAATCCAATGGCACCATAATAACATCACTTTACAGGAAGGAGACGGACAGAAACACTTTGATGTTGGCCTCAAGTTTTCATCCTACCCCTCTTAAAAAGAGTTTACCAATCAGTCAATTTTACAGACTCAGACGGATATGTCACTCTGAGGAGGACTTCGTTGAACAGGCCAGAGACATGAAAAACAGGTTCAAACAAAGAGGATATCCCACTACATGGATAGAAAATGCTTATGAACTGGCTTTAAAAAAAACACGAGCAGAATTTTTAAAAAAAACTGTTAAAAAGAAAAAGCAATTTTCTATCACTTGTATCTCCCAGTATTCTCCCCACTCTGCAACCATTAAAACTATGTTCAGAAAACACTGGCACATACTCACATCGGATCCTGAACTGGCCACTATCTTCAAGTTCCCTCCCCTTTTTGTGAACAGGAGGGGCAAGAACCTTAGAGACCACCTTGTCCGGGCCAGTTTCACCACCCTAGCGCCATCCACTCAGACCCTCCTTACGCCGATTCCTAATGGGAACTATCGTTGTGGTGGTTGTGCCCAGTGCAATAACACTCACAAAACCAGTTTTTTTCTACACCCGCACAGTGGTAAGAGTATACCCATCAAAAGCATTATAACATGTGCTTCCACTCATGTCATCTATTTACTGCGTTGTCCTTGTGGTTTGGCCTATGTAGGCAAAACCACAAGAAAATTAAAACAAAGAATAAGTGAACATAAAAGTTCTATCCGCAGGAATGACAGGGAGTATCATGTAGCTGTACATTTTAATGATGCTAATCATGATGTGAGTGCCCTTCGTTTCTATGGGATAGAGCATGTTCCTCTTCCTGTGAGGGGGGGTAACCATGATAAGCTTCTCAAACAGAGAGAGGCTTTTTGGATACACAAACTGCAAACCCTCACACCAAAAGGCCTGAACGATGAGCTTGTCTTGAATGTCTTTTTGTAAATAGACTGCCGTGTGTCACATTGTAAGAATACACATTTTAGAATACATGTAGGAATGTATGTATTAGGACAGCCATTTCTTTATCAGCTGTCCTGTATGTCTGCTTCCATATGTTTTTTCTTCATGCATCATGTATATATGTATATATTGGTGTTTTCCACTTTTTGAGTTTTTGACGTTTTGTGAAAGTTTTTTGGTCATCTGGTATAGTTGATTACATCCAGGGGCGTTGTCAGCCCCTCCCTATTTAAGATGGCTCCCAACCTCTATTTGTAAATTTTGCCTGAGGAAGGCCTGTGGCCGAAACGTTGCTAATAAACCACTGGTGTTTGCAAGTTGGACAGTGTGCGGGTGTCATCCTTTCCTTCATATATTTTGTATGTAAAATATCAGGGGGAGAAAAAAAATCCATTGTGACAAACATTCTGCCTCTTCCTTGAGCTGAACCTGCTAGATTTACTAACATTGTCCAGTCCATCCACGGTGGCTGAGTGAATAGCAGTCAAGCCTCTCAACATGAAGTTCCCGGGTTGGAATCCCGGTCGGAACAGGGTCTTTCCGAGTGGAGTTTGCATGTTCTCCCTGTGTCTGCGTAGGTTTCCTCCGGGTGCTCCGGTTTCCCCTACCACTAAAAACATGCACAATAGGTCTGAATGTAAATGAGAGAGTGAATGGATGGTGTTGGAGCTGATGGTCCAGTGTGTTCTGGACTCGCTTCTGTCATCACTGTGTGTGGAAGGATTGGAACAATATCTGACTCTGAACATTGTAAAGCGCTTTGGGTCTGTGCCTTGGTCTGTAAAATGCGCTATATAAACAAACATTACTTTAAGTCAAATGTTGATATTTAAAGTCACTGTCAAAGCCTGAGCTAGTTCAGGTCAGTGTGTCAAATGGCAGTGGGGGACAAACCCAGCATCAAGGGTGAGAAGTCCTGACACGATCGCAGAGGAAGAGGAGGAGACGGGGGAGGAGAGCTGCAGAATATGTGTGAAGTTTAAACATGAGGTCTGGGTGTTAATAGATTTAGCGGGCACTTGAGTAAAGATGACTGTGTGCACTGACACTAGAATTACAGCCGTCTAAACAGCTGCTCTCCCGTCTGGTACCTCTGTTCTCCAATGAATGACACATTGTTTTTTCCCCTCTCGCAGGTCAACACTTTCCAGGCTGTAATCGGCTACGACGAGACCGACTCCTATGTTGTCTTTCTCTACCCCGGCGATGGCTTGAATTTCTTTGGAACCAGGCCAAAGGTAAGCATTTCAGGAAAGGCATTGTGTGTGCGGTTGCGTTAATAGCCCGATTCTTTTGCATTGCTTTGTTGCGTTTCAAAGGAGTCCTATAACGTGGAGATCGAGCTCCCCGCCAGAGTGGGCTTCAGCAGAGGAGAAGTGGCTTTTTTCCTGTTTACAAGAACGGAGGGGCCGCACTACAGCGTGACAAGTGATGAGCAGAGTGTTAAAAATCTGCACCAGTGAGTAGAAAACTGTAATTAAGTTTGATAGATGTTGCACAGCACACACCCAAAGCCCATCTTATAATTGTCTTCATGGTAATGCATACTGTAGGTTATACATGCTGGAAATAGATAGTATGTATTTCTCATTATACATGCATTAGGGCTGGGTATTTCTGTCGATAGGATACATATCTTGGCACGATTTGTATATAGACACATGGGCCTTACAATTGGATTTGATACAACACATGGTTCTAAACAGTGCAATACAAATCTGTAATGCTTTGCCACATCCCGGCATTATCCATCCATCCATTTTCTACCCCTTAATCCATTTCTGGGTTCTGAGTCCACACAGCACCAGCCCCTATCCCGGCATTATTCATGTTTTTATATATATTTTTTTAGATTAAATTGGATTACATAAAAATATCAATGTATAAAAACATCAATATTTATCAACAATATATGTATTTATATATAAAAAACCACCAGGATTTTATTACTAACTAAAAAATGGCTATTGTATATAATTGTTTAAAAATCAATATATATTTATAAGGATTTGTTCCCAGCCATTGTGTGTTCTGAATTTTCCCAGCTGTGGGACGAATGAAGGATTTCTCAAAAACCTTACTTTTTTCTTGTTTTTTCCATATAGGACCTGCTTTAGTCCTGCAGTGGTCCACCCGTTCAGTTTTTATGTTTAGTAAATTACTGTATGCAAAAAGAATTAGTCATTAGAATTCATCAACATTTCACCTGTTGGCCGGTCAATAGAGTGGCGTTTACTTTTCGGAGGTATTTTTGACAATATGTTTTGACAACTCCATTCACAAATCACCCCGATGATTGACATGGAGAGCCAGGGCCATGACCCCAGCCTGGTGACCCCAGCCTGGTGACCCCAGCCTGGTGACCCCAGCCTGGTGACCCCGCTGGCAGCGCTTCAGTCTACGGTCGAGAGGTGTGAATGTGGATGAATGAGTGTGTGATCGGAGCGCTCCTAGGAGAGGGTAGTTTATGGCTATAGATAGATTCACAAAACTCTAACTTAATTAACATTTAAATCATGTTTCTTTCTCTCCCAAGGGTTGGAAATACTGGAATCCCTGGAATCTGGCTTTTCCACACTGGAAATCGTTACTCTTTTGGCAACATCGTCCCGGCCTCTTTCGGTGGACTTCTGGCCACTCCTCCACCGCAAGGATATGAATTTGGCTTGGTAACCCCCGACCCCTGATCTTATACATTTTTGAGTGTCCAAAAAAGGGCTATATAAGTTGGATGTTTTATTATTATTATTAGTATCATTATTATCATTATTATTATTATTATTATTATTATTATTATTATTATTATTATTATACAAGCTCTTTTTTTCAAGCTCTGATGATGTATTTTGTAGTGGTGGGGGAAAAAATGTATTCTGTTCAGTATTGCAATTTTAAGCACAGGCAATTAAATCGATAGTTTTTAATTCAGTATTTTGTCTCTTGTGTTTGAATAGTTTGAGTTGGAAGCTCCCTGTGTCCTGAATGTTCAAGAATAACATTTTTGCTCTACCCTCTTCAGTTTTTGCCCTTCAGTTAATGTGCAGACGATAATAAATGTGATATTTGATTTGAGCCGTTTTAATTTCCCAAATGTTTGTAATGCCTTTGAATAATATGAGGGACCTGCATCGCAATATATATCGAATTTCAATACTTTATTTTATATATGATCACAATAGAACCGGGCTGTTACATTAGCGAATTGTCACATTTTTGCCCCCCCTAATATTTTCTTGTCTTTCAAAGGACTCTACCACTCCAGAGTACGCAGAGTTTGAGGAATATTCAGACGCCACCTACAGCCCAGATGAAGTCGAGGATGACGAATACCCTCTGACCAATGCGGGTCCGTTTGAGCCAGCAGCAGTGGAGGAAGCCCCATCAGGTCCCGTGGAACCGGCTCTCGCCCGGGTCCCCTTCACAGAGAGCCCCGAGGACTTACCGGTGACGGAGCCCAGCGAGAGGCCTGAGGTGGCCCCCAGGCTGTATGCTCCTCTCCCTCCATCGGAAGACACAAGGAACCAGCATCCTGAACAGCCACAGGTAAAAACAATTCAGTGGAGTTGTCATTATACATTTCTTAATATCAGGTCTCAGCAGAAATTTAAAAAGTATTCTGGGTCTGTGCATCCCGGTGTGACTAGAGTAGAGAAAGGAGACAGGATTTTATGACCTTTTATATATATTTTAAACTATTCCTTTTCTCATCTCGTCCCCAAAGTTTTATTTAAATGTGATTCAGACATGACCATTGCTTTTCCTCCCCATTCGATTCAATTACTTGTTTCTTGTTGTGCATCCACAGACATTTACATTTATATAAGGCCGTTGGGCAAGCCTGAAGCAAGACCGTTTTAATCAATTCAATTTATTTTGTTTTTGTATAGCCCTTAATCACAACAGTAGTTATCTCTGAGGACAGTTCAAACAAGAAATGCATTGATAAAAAACACATAGAGCCATCGGCCCATAGGGGGCAGATGACCAGTGTTCACCTGGACCATCACCACTGTCCTCAGGCTTCTATTGGGAAGAACCAACTCTAAAAACCCAGTGGGAGACATTTATCTTCCTAATATTGTGGGACATTTTGTACCACAACATTCAATTTTGATTTAATTTTGGACAAAGCAACATTTATTACTGTCTCAATCTGTTTTATTTTGTCGTATATGATTAACTACCTTTTTGATTTGACCAAAATACAAAAACCCCCATACTTTCCCCTTTCACGTTTCTTTAATTACACAATCTTTGAAGCAAAATGCATCTGGTAAAAATTGGGAAACTATCTCGCCGATCTCTTTTGTGCTTTCTGAACATGGCCCCTGGGGAACCATGTCTGCTTGTGTGGCAATATGTTTTATATTTACTCCCAAAGATCAGTTACTAAAAGGCGGCGCTTAAATTGGCAGTTCTGTGTCATGGGTTTCATACTTAACGATTTTGAAACTACGTTGTATCCAGAGCAGTTTGTGGTCGAGAAAGATGCATATTTGGGGTCATTGCAGAGCCAAACATGGTGACATCACGGACTATAATGCATATGTGGTTTTCTTGTTGTAAAGTTTAATGTGTATTTTGATTTGACTAACCAAATAAGATGCAATTCCTGCTCGAGATGTATTTCAATGGTCCACACTACTCAATTCAATTTAATTCAATATATGTATGTATAGTGTCTCTGTATAGACTATAAAAAGCTGTCGATTCGCCAGCACGGATCGGAGAATCAAAGAGCTTGTATTTCTCTAAATCACAACAGAAGTCATCTCAGAGACTTTAAAATACCATTGAAATCACCAACACAGATCAGAGAATCAACAGTTAAGACACAGAAAGAATATAGAACATATGTTGATAAATGTCATACATGTAGAATGTTAAAGTGTCCTGGATCAGCACAGTCCTTCTAGTTGGACACTAACTGCCCAACAGACCCTCCTGCATCGGCAAGGAAAAACTCGGGGAGACCCATAGTTTGAGAAATGGATCCGCTCCCAAGGACGGACAGGCTGTAGATCCAGGACCTAAGCTACAGAACGTGGACCAGTGGCCGCTGAACGTGGACAGGTCCGGTGCAGGACTGAAGCACTCCCAGGCGGGTCGGGCGGGGCAGTCCGCAGGTGTAGATGGAGGAGGCCAGGCTCAGAGATCCCGTCATCGTACCATGAAACATTCAATGGGACAACGGGTGTATAGCAATGAACAAACTACAGTCAAAATCCTAATAATGCTAAACAGGTAAAGTAGGAAGGAGGAGAGGATAGTGCTGTTACCATACTTCTCCAGCAGGGGGCTCCCTATGCAGCTTGACTGACACTCTGAGGAGTTTAGCCTTCCCGGTTACCTTCCTAGCCATTTGCTAAACTAAAGAAGACTGTTTTAATTCATTACCATTTGCAGCGTCTAAGGGAGTTCCTTATTTTCTCATGCACTTTGTATTGTAATGATTGACTGCCAATGTGTGTGGCATTACTTCTCTGGTTTCACGTTTCTAAATTACTTTCAGGTCTATAGATTTGACTTGCATTAGTTATTTTTGACCTTAAATAAAACCACAATATTTTGCATGTGCTTTTCTCTATCTCCACCATTATTTCTGGTCTGGAAAGACGACTACAGCTGTGATTTAGGGCTATACAAAAACAAATTGAACTGAATTGAACCATTATGTCCACAGATTGGCCCAACTATATTCTCAATTACATGGATCCAGCATTGGTACTGCATCATCCATGGATATTTCTTTGTGTTTAGGTTCCCCTTGAAGTTATCGACGTCTACCCTCCTCCCCCCAGCAACCCTCACCTCTCCCCGGGTGGGTACGTGGTCAGCGTGGACGAGGACGATGTTGACTTTGACACGGGAGGTAAGAAACCCGGGACACTCTTGGAGTTCATGAAATTCTGATCGCCAGGAGAAGGGGGAAAGTCCTCTTATGCAAAGCTCCCAAACCTCAGCTCTGTCTGCAGCCACCGGCAGCACAATACTGTCGTTGTGAGAGACCGGGACTTCCAGGTGTGTCTAAAATCACCCAAACTCACTCCCACCAACTTCTGAATTTTAAAATGAACACCTTCTCTGTCCTGGTGCTGGTTACATAATAAGGAAAACCACTCAGATAATCTCACGCAATTTGCTTCAACTTTAGAGAGATGAAATGCCAGTCCAAGTTCGAAAGACTGTAGTATTTCCGCAGCGCATGCATCGGTCACTGCAAAAATATCCTGGCTTCCTGTGTTGCTTGTGTATCCCTGAGAATGCGGGTCCCAAGCCGGCTGTCGAATAGACAAATAGTGACTGTGCAATGGGGAAAAATGAGTCAGTGAAAAACTCGCTTAGGAGTTTGGCAAGTTTACTGGGGTTGCTTGAGTGCAGGAAACCTAGGATAGGCCAGTAGTTGAAATTAATTTGACCTAAATGTATTCTCAGTTAGCACTAATTTTGATTGTATATGTTTTGGATAGCCTTAAAACAAGATTTGCCAATGGAACAAGCAAAATAATATTGTTTGAAAAATATACAATGTCTCCCTTGGGATGAAAAAAAATCAACATTCTGGGCTTTGTTCTACAGTATTGGCAAATCTTGTTTTTAGAAAGACAGTCAGAATGTACTTATATTGAGATAAAAAAAACAAAAAAAAAACCACTCGATTATAATTTTTTTGCAGTGTTTACGGGCGTAGAGATTGGTTTGTTGTTGTACCAAGGACAGGCGGCACGGTGGCTGAGTGGATAGCACTTCCGCTTCTCAGCAAGAAGGTCCTGGGTTTGAAGCCTTGTCGGACCAGGGCCTTTCTGAGTGGAGTTTGCATGTTCTCCCCGTGTCTGCGTAGGTTTCCTCCAGGTGCTCCGGTTTCCCCTACCACTAAAAATATGTACAATAGGTCTGGCATGTGCCTCCTGTACTGGCGCCTCCCATCTCTGTGTGGAGTGAGAGACAAATGCCCAAAAAAGAACAATTGTAAAAACGCTTTGAGACTTTGGTCTGGGGAAAGCGGTATATAAATAAACTTACTTAAGGATCATTACGCATCGGAAATACAAATCACCTAATATCTTTTAATTTGGTGTGTCACAGTAATCTGCTTTGACCCTGTTAGCACTACTACTATTTCAAACTACTTTTCCATGATGTTTCTTTTGTATGTCCAGTATCGCACTAACCCGGTGTCGTCCATATAATACACAACTGGACTTCATGAGCAGCTGGTTTCCATCCAAATCTGTTCTCAGGCTTTTGACAGTTTAAGTCTGTGTTTATGTGCTCCTAATCCTTTCACTTGACGCACTTACTCGTCAGCATCTCCATCTATGGTAGCATACATTAACAACAGCAAAAAAAGATTAATGACAGCTCGTATGAAATCTTTCTGCACTTGCCATCCTCAAACTAAATACTTTTTCTTTTTGATTTTGCAGTGATTCAATACACCACTGAGAATAAGGAAACGTGTGCGAGGTAGGTTCGTTCAGATTTAACACATGCTAGAAGGCTGGTTACATTTGGTAAATATTGGTTTCGTTTGGGGTTGACTTTATACTAAATATTTGAAAGGGGGTTGGCTCTGATGAGGTTAAGTTTCTGCCTCCTTTTCTCTCAATGTAAACATCTATATCAGGGATGTCAAACTTATTCTGGTTGAGGGCCGAATAAAAAAAGAAAGGGCTGGTCAGGGGCCAAAAAAAAAAGTGGGTTTCATTTATTATTATTATTTGGAATATGAATCTAAATAAATTACTTGATCACATTAGTTGGATATTCTTTTCTGATTATTGCTCAGTTTCTGTGGACGGAACCAAAACTGGACCAAATATTGAAGGTACAAAGGTAGATTTTTTACTTTTGGGTGGATCATCAAGACTATTGGTCCTCCCAACTGTCAATCATTCTGGTGATACGTGCTCGTCCAATAAGACCACAGAGTTTTGTTCAAAAAGTGGAGAGGGCGGTTCTCTCCTAAAAAAAGTGGAAATCCTGCTTCCTATCTTTAAGAAGAAATATAATTGAAGACTCGTAAAAAACATAACATAATAAACTTTTAATTACATGTTAGCTTAATATTTCTTATGGAATTAAATGTTATGGTTATTTTCTCAGTAATGGATAATGTGCAATTGTCTTTAAAATCATCTCAAGGCCACTGGAAAGGGTCTCGCGGGCCTTGACTTTGACACCCGTGATCAAAGGTTAAAAGTTAGTAAAACATATTAGATTTATTTTGGAAATGTAAGCCTGTTTTTAGCACATAGTAATGGTGAATATTTTTATATCACATCTTTGAGCATCTTCAGTTAGATTTGAATTGTACTTATTTCAATCCCCACAGATTCCAACAGCAGTGTTCCCAGAATGCCGTTTGTTCGGACTATGCCAATGGGTTCTGTTGTCACTGCAAGTCTGGCTTCTTTGGGAATGGCCGCCAGTGTCTTCCTGATGGTACATGTTCTGACACAGTACTCCTTCACCGACTATTTGTATTGTAGTATTTGAGTTAATCTGCAGTATTGTTTCCGTCTGCGCAGGAGCCCCGCAGCGTGTGAGTGGGAAGGTGAGCGGTTCTCTGCTCGTCGGATCCAGCCCCGTCTCCTTGGACCATGTGGACCTCCATGCGTACATTGTTGTGGGCGATGGTAGAGCCTACACCGCCATCAGCAAGGTATCGGTTCTACTACTACTACTACTACTACTGCTACTACTACTACTACTACTACTACTACTACTACTGCTACTACTACTGCTGCAACTGCTACTACTACTACTACTACTACTACTACTACTACTGCTACTACTACTACTACTACTGCTACTAATACTACTACTACTGCTGCAACTACTACTACTACTACTACTACTACTACTACTGCTACTACTACTGCTGCAACTGCTACTACTACTACTACTAATACTACTACTACTGCTGCAACTACTACTACTACTACTACTACTACTACTACTACTATTACTACTACTGCTGCAACTACTACTACTACTACTACTACTACTACTACTACAACTACTACTAATACTTTGTGATGTCCAAAAACACTGCTAAAACGTTAGCATTCCTCCAGTGGATTTTTGGCTCATCCACTTCCATGAATCCTCTCTGCTCTGGTCTGGACCAGTGTAAAACCATGAATCCTCTCTGCTCTGGTCTGGACCAGTGTAAAACCATGAATCCTCTCTGCTCTGGTCTGGACCAGTGTAAAACCATGAATCCTCTCTGCTCTGGTCTGGACCAGTGTAAAACCATGAATCCTCTCTGCTCTGGTTTGGACCAGTGTAAAACCATGAATCCTCTCTGCTCTGGTCTGGACCAGTGTAAAACCATGAATCCTCTCTGCTCTGGTCTGGACCAGTGTAAAACCATGAATCCTCTCTGCTCTGGTCTGGACCAGTGTAAAACCATGAATCCTCTCTGCTCTGGTCTGGACCAGTGTAAAACCATGAATCCTCTCTGCTCTGGTCTGGACCAGTGTAAAACCATGAATCCTCTCTGCTCTGGTCTGGACCAGTGTAAAACCATGAACACTGAACTGCAGCAACATCTCGGGCAGAAAAAAGAAAGAAGAAAAAAACAATTGTAAAACTCAAAACAATAACTGTTTTAGAGCTACTTAGGACTTGCGGCCGTTTCCAGCGCAAAAGTAAACAAACTACTTATACTACTATCAATCATGCTGTGTTTCCACTACTACTTCTACTTCTACTGCTACTGTTTTACTACTATGTTTTACAATGGTGACATAATACAATTACTACTATCTTTACTCGTACAACACAAAAATACTACCCTGGCCTTATTCATCCTTACACTCCGCTCAGTCATCATGTCCTGCATGTAACGTCTGGGTCTGGTTCCTGTGTTAGCGAATGCAATCGGTTGAATTTCAACCGACCAATCAGAGAGCGCGGGAAGGCGGGTGTTGTAGTTAGTTGTGGGTGACGTCAAGAGTTTGCGCCGAATGGGAAGGTTGTAGTTTGGCAATGGCAAAAAATGCGATAGTAAAGTAATCCGGTCTGGTTCTATCAAGAAATTGAAGCCAGAGCAAGAGGAATGTTTAGCAAATGTAATCACTGGAAAAATTGTGGCGCTACTCCCCACGGGCTCCGTTAGCAACAAAGGAGATGGCTAAAGCTAGGCTAAATGCTAACAACAGACTCGGGCACACTGCATACGTCACGGTAAAGTCAGATCCAATGGTTTCAATCTGCAAAAGTTAACCCCTCCCACCTGTTAACTGAGCGCCTCCAGACCTTAGTACGAAATGTAATTTGTACTATGGTGTGGTACGAGCAGGCTACAAAAATACCTTTCCCCTTTTCTGCAGGTGCCCGCTTCAATAGGATGGGCTCTGATGCCGGCTTCGCCCATTGGAGAATTGTTCGGATGGCTTTTTGCTCTTGAACTACCCAACAGTCAGGCCGGATTCAAAATCACAGGTACGCTTTGCAATATTCCCAGGAAAGCACCATCTTCTTTGGATAACTGTATCTACAAATAAAGCCACAGTCAGCCTGCAGAACAAAACTGTTGCTACTTAACCATGTAGGAAGTAGCTTTACGATCCTTTCGAGGACAATCGTAGTTTTTTTACTGTCATGAATCAAGATAAGACAAGACCGGGATGCCAATGTCAATAAGCTCCAGAGCACATCTGTAGTGGACTAAGCAGGGAACTCCTCAACAGGGAATGTGTGTGTTTGAGTGTGTGTATTTGTGTGTTTTGTGTGTCCTTGCACTCTCCCAGCCAGCTGTATTGTCTCCAGGGATGCGATGTGATATCAGGCTTCCACCTCCCCTCTCCTAATAGGAAACAGCTGGTTGTGCATGTGTGCGAGTTTGTGCGTTTGCCCCGTACAGATGTAGCAGACAGTACACTCTTTTTGTGGTGTGCAACTTTGCTTTTGGCCCAGCGCTCCAAAGAGAGAAAAAAAAAAGCACAGAAAATAAACAAAACAGACAACTTCACATGACTTCATCCGCTCTGGTTTCTGATTGGTCCGTTGTTTTTTTACTTTTTGCTCCAGGGGCGGAGTTCACTCGCCATGCTGAGGTCGTCTTCTATCCTGGCAACGAGCGCCTGTCAATCATCCAAACGGGGCGGGGCCTGGATGAGCAGAATCACCTGACCGTGGACACCGTGGTGAATGGCAATGTGCCCGCCATCCCTGTTGGGGCAGAGGTGACCATGGACCCGTTTAAGGAAGTCTACCAGTACTATCCATCTGGTGAGTAACTATGAAAAAAAGATAATCAATTCATGCTAGTATTTATATGGGCACAAGTTTTTACCGTTCTGGCCAATTATATCCTATTGGTAATGTCTTAGTCCTAGTTTAGCCACCATACTGGATTTACATTGACGTAGGTGAGACATAGGGGACATTAACATTGACATTTCAGCTGGGGTGCCTATCTGTTTTGAGTCATAAAACACACATCTGTTACTTATGGGTTTCTTATGGCATACACTTATAAGAAAGTATTTGACACTTTGGGCTGAGAGCGGAGCGTGACTCTCTTGTTCACTTTTCTGTCTGAAAACGCAGATCTACGCAGGAATATTATTACTTAGTGATACTTTTTGTGGTTTGAAAGTTAGCTTTGATACCTGAGATGACAGATGGATAGAGATATTAGACAGATAGAGCGAGAGAGAGAGAGAGCGAGATAGATAGATACTAGTATGAGCATTTTATTAGTACGTATGGTCTTAATCACGCTAACTACATTGTTCCTGTCTGGTCTTTTATCTCCCCACAGTGGTCACCTCCACATCTGTGCGCGAGTTCACGGTGGTGTCTGCAGAGAGAGGCTCCGAGTCGTTCTCCTTTCAGCTCAAGCAGAACATCACTTTCCGCGACTGCCGCCACGACAGCCGCTCGGCTCCAGAGACCCTGCAGATCACCATGGAGAGGGTCTTCATGATGTACGTGAAGGAGGAACGCATCCTGAGATACGCCATCACCAACAAGATCAGCCCAGTGGGAGGTCAGCTTCAAGTCTATACCGCGGTTACCAAATCACTTCAATTTAATTCAATGTATTTAATCGCCAACACAGAGCCATTGGTCCATAAGAGGCAGATGACCGATGTCCAGAAATAATAATAAAATGTGGCAAGGCAAGGCAAGGTTAATTGTATAGCACAGTTTGTACACAAGTCAATACATAATCCCATTACATTAAACATCAAATCAAACATTGTTAGACTAGAAACCTGTCTCATGCTTTCTACTACTACTACTACTACTACTACTACTACTACTACTACTACTACTACTACTACTACTACTACTACTACTACTACTACTACTACTACTACTACTACTACTACTACTACTACTACTACTACTACTACTACTACTACTACTACTACTACCACTACCACGGGGCGGCACGGTGGCTGAGTGGATAGCACTCTCGCCTCTCAGCAAGAAGGTCCTGAGTTCGAATCCTGGCCGGACCAGGGCGTTTCTGGGTGGAGTTTGCATGTTCTCCCCGTGTCTGCGTAGGTTTCCTCCGGGTACTCCGGTTTCCCCTACCACTAAAAATATGTACAATAGTTCTGGCATGTGCCTCCTGTTCGGCGACCCCGCTCCATCTCTGTGTGGAGTGAGAGACAAGTGCCCAAAAAATAACAATTGTAAACCGCTTTGAGACTCTGGTCTGTGAAAGGCGGTATATAAATAAAGATTACTTACTACTACTACTGCTACTACTGCTACTACTACTAGCAACCATTCACTGTTACCCTTGCTACTCCTGGCAGCCTGGTTAGTTACTGGGGAGTCTACATGGGAGAACTCAGAGGGCCAGGGTTAGGGTTAGGGGGCCACGGTGGGACGGCTGAGACTGTAAACTGCTGTGTCCTTCGGCAAGACACTTCACCCTCATTATCTCATATAAATCTGCTCTGTGTGTGTGTACTCGATTAGTGGTGTCCAAAGCCCTATCTGAAGCATTGTTATTACTGTTATTTTACTCTAGCATAAAACCCCTGCAAGTGTTGTATGCTAAAGTTTGCAATAGCCTGTAGCTTTTTAATAACGTTGTTGTTGTTCAGATGGTAAAACGTTGATAGAACATACAGTAATTTGCACTTAATGGCAACTTGACTTTGGTCCAACAGTTTCTCAAACATGCCCTGAGTGAAATGAGCATAAAAACGGCTCTAAAATGGACCATGTGTGTCTCATAAGTGTAGCAGCTCAGATGAAACACCGTGTACAGTAATGTGTAAGTGTTATACATCTGATATTGCATAATGGCCGTGGAGAGAGGCTTGGACACATGTTGGAAACAGAGTGTCTGGGGTCAGTGATGAGGGGGTGATGTCTGCTGTAAACTGCGAGAAGCGTGGAGGATGAGTGACAGTCTGAATTAGCCCAGCTGGTTTGGAAGTGTTGTGAGGTTTGCTGCATCAGAGACCAACAGCCACCAGACCGTTTTGAGTAATTGTTTCAATGCAGCAGATAAATCTCAGCCAAACATTGATGTAGAGTTGGACAGTGCAACACTTCAACTCCAGCTCGTGTGTGTGCTTAACGTCATCTCTATAGGCTTACAACAGTGACAGCAGCAGATAGTTGTGAAAGAATATGTGTTTTGTTTTGTTTGTTGGATGTTGCTCCAAACCACTTGTTGTGCTGTGTGGTTTAATTGCACAAAACCAGGAAATACTTTGGTTTGGCTCAGTTCTGTCCATTTGAAAACTACACAAAGTAAATTGCTGTTTGTGAACTTAAGTGCAATTTGTATTTTACAGTTTTGTGAATGCAATGCACACAGGTAATGTGATCCTATCCTGGTGTTTCTCCTCTGAACGACCGTAGCTATCAGAGCTATATCAGGCTGGAGTCAGATGTGTGATGTTTTCCCTCTATCAGCACCACACTGGTGTCGGACCTCAGAGCTGTGATGAAAACCAGTCTGTGGCCAGTGAGAGATGGCAGCAGAAAAGGCCTGTTTGAACGTCACAGACTCCACTCATGTTTTGAACCTGAGCCAAGTTTCTGTCATTTAAACATCAACACGTTGATTAAAAAGGTTATGATGACACATCTTACACATGATGGTCCACGCACAGATAC
This sequence comes from Knipowitschia caucasica, assembly GCA_964034765.1. Taxonomy (NCBI): domain Eukaryota; kingdom Metazoa; phylum Chordata; class Actinopteri; order Gobiiformes; family Gobiidae; genus Knipowitschia; species Knipowitschia caucasica. The sequence continues at coordinate 11,651,478 of OZ035844.1, forward strand.
AACGGAGCACAGCTGGAAGAGCTTTGAGGGATCAGAGGTTTTGTAAACACGGCTTAAGTGCAGTGGATGTGCCATCAGGACAATGTGAGCGTGTGTTTCTGTTCAGGCCTCTTACACTTTCTGGGAATAATATCCTGACCAATGACAGATCTTTACCAGAGGGGGGTCTCTGGGCAGAATGACTGCCCACTGATGTCATGAGAATGAGCTGCAGTGAGCTGAATATCAGACCAAAGGAGTCGTTGAGGAATGCGCCCCAAATTAAGGTCTTAATATATTGGAAAAATACATTTGTAAAATTCATTTAACAATGTGAAAAATTGTTAGTCTCTTTGTCTAAATTCCTTCAGTGGTTTTGTGTTAATTTCAGTTCCATGTAGTTGCCTCATTTAGCCATGCCTCCATGAGTGACCTCAAATGGAGTGTTAAAATGAAACTCTAAGCCAGATTCTAAACCCGTTTCCTCCATAATGTCTTGTCATTTAGTGTCAGTAAAAGTCAAAGATGATGGACCATTAGCAGCTTTCTGGGTGGACATTATAAGGATCAGTCTATACCTTGGCCATAATGACACGGCCTTCAGTAAAGAGCAGCAGGTGGAAAACTGCACTCACCACTTTGATGCTGCCCTCCCTCTGTCTCTCATTACTGCTCAGTCTACTCTCCCGTCGGTGAGCGCAGCCCTCTCATCTGCCCGTCTTCTCAGCCACACTCGGGACGTTGAAAGAGCCTCCCTCGCTTTGATAATGAGCCAAATTTGGTCTCTGGCCCAAGGAGATGGAAGCAAGCTGCGTCTGATTTTGTTTAGGTGTAAGCGTGTGTTGTCTGTGGCGTGGGTTGTTCTCGGTGCTACAGAAAAGACGTGTTTCCTTTGTCAGTGGTTTTGTGGTCCAGACGTCTTAACCCAGAATCAGAATCAGAATCAGAATCATTTTTATTGCCACGTAAGTAACAGGAGGTCACAGACTAGGAAATTGCTTTGGCTCAGTGCAACAGTCAAAAAGAGATAATAAAAATAAGAATAAAAAACACTTCTAAAGAATAAATTTAAATTTAAAATAGAGTTACAGTTACTATTTACAATATACAAGTGCACATGGTGCACACAATGTAAGGTGACAGCAGTACAGTGAAGTAAAGTGACGTATGATGGGCAGTAAAGTGACTTTATAAAGGGCGGGGGGACAGGTTAAGAAGTGTTCAAGAGTCCAACAGCAGAGGGGAAGAAACTGTTCTTGTGGCGGGAGGTTCTAGTCCTGATGGACCGCAGCCTCCTGCCTGAGGGGAGTGGTTGGAATAGTCCATGTGCAGGTGAGAGGGGTCGGCTGTGATACGACCAGCCCGGCCTCGAGCTCGGGCGACGTACAGGTCCTGCAGCGATGGAAGGCTGCGGCCGATCACTTCCTCTGCAGAGCGCACAATGCGCTGTAGTCTCTGTTTGTCCCTAACTGTGGCTCCAGCGAACCACACGGTGACGGAGGAGGTGAGGATGGACTCGATGATGGCCGTGTAGAACTGCACCAACATCTGTGCAGGCAGCTTGGCTTTCCTGAGCTGCCGCAGGAAGTACATCCTCTGCTGGGCCTTCTTGATGAGGGAGCTGATGGTCGGCTCCCACTTGAGGTCCTGGGTGATGGTGGTGCCCAGGAAACGGAAGGACTCCACAGAGGTCCGGCACGGTGGCTGAGTGGATAGCACTCTCGCCTCTCAGCAAGAAGGTCCTTGGTTCGAATCCCGGCCGGACAAGGGCCTTTCTGAGTGGAGTTTGCATGTTCTCCCCGTGTCTGCGTAGGTTTCCTCCGGGTACTCCGGTTTCCCCTACCACTAAAAATATGTCCAATAGGTCTGGCATGCGCCTCCTGTACTGGCGACCCTGCTCCCATCTCTGTGTGGAGTGAGAGGACAAGTGCCCAAAAATAACAATTGTAAACCGCTTTGTGACTCTGGTCTGTGAAAGGCGGTATATAAATAAAGCTTACTTACTACTACTTACTAGGTGATGGGGGAGTCCATCACGGAGGGTGGGGGTGGGGGGACAGTGCTCTTCCTGAAGTCCACAATCATCTCCACTGTCTTCTGGGCGTTCAGCTCCAGGTTGTTACCACTGCACCAGGACACCAGCCGGTCCACCTCCCTCCTGTAGGCGGACTCATCGTTGTTGGAGATGAGTCCAATGAGGGTGGTGTCGTCCGCGAACTTGATCAGCTTCACGGAGTCGTGGCTGGAGGTGCAGTGGTTGGTGTACAGGGAGAAGAGCAGGGGAGAAAGAACACAGCCCTGTGGGGCTCCTGTATTTATAATCCGAGAGTCCGAGACATTCTTCCCCAGACGCACTCGCTGCTTCCTGTCCGTCAGGAAGTCAGTGATCCACCTGCAGGTGGAATCGGGCACGTTGAGCTGGGAGAGCTTGTCCTGGAGCAGGGATGGCAGGATTGTGTTGAAGGCAGAGCTGAAGTCCACGAACAGGACCCTGGCGTAGGTCCCCGGGGAGTCCAGGTGCTGTAGGATGTGGTGGAGGGCCAGGTTAATGGCGTCGTCTACAGATCTGTTGGCTCTGTAGGCGAACTGCAGGGGGTCCAGGAGGGGGGAGGTGAGGGACTTGAGATGGGAGAGAACCAGGCGTTCAAATGACTTCATGACGACAGACGTAAGTGCTACAGGTCTGTAGTCATTGAGTCCTGTGATCCTGGGCTTCTTCGGGACGGGGACAATGATGGAGGATTTGAAGCAGGCCGGGACATGGCAGGACTGCAGAGAGGTGTTGAAAATGTCCGTGAACACAGGAGTAAGCTCACTGGCGCAGTGTCTCAGAGTGGCCGGAGACACGTGGTCCGGGCCAGGAGCTTTGCGGGGGTGCAGCCTCAAGAAGAGTTGTTTAGTCTCTTTAGAGGCTATTGTTAGGCTGGGGGCAGGGCTGATGGGTGGGTCGTTAGAGTAGTGGGGGGTGGGGGAGGTGTCAGGGGCAGCATCAAAGCGACTGAAAAATAAGTTCAGATCGTCAGCTAGCTTGTGGTCGTCAGCACAGGGGGGGGCTTTGGGTTTGTAGTTGGTGATCTCCCGTAGGCCCCTCCAGACAGAAGCAGTATCGTTGTTACCAAACTGCTCCTGTAGTCGTTCTCTGTGCCGGGACTTGGCTGCTTTCAGTTCTTTCCTGAACTGATATTTAGCTGCTTTGTAGCCGCTGCGGTCCCCCTCCCTGAAAGCAGACTCCTTTGCTTTCCTGAGCTGCCGGAGTTCAGCAGTGAACCAGGGTTTGTCGTTGTTATAGATGACCCTGGTCCTTGTTGGAATGATGCTATCCTCACAGAAGTGGATGTATGACGTCACAGTGTCCGTATATTCATCCAAACTATCTGTGGCAGCTCTGAAAAGGTCCCAGTCTGTAGATTCCATGCATGCGTGCAGCTCTTCCACAGCTTCATCAGACCACACTTTGGAGCTCCTCATTGCAGGTTTCGAGAGCTTTAGTCTCTGTCTGTAAGCAGGAACCAGATGTATCATGGAGTGATCTGAGAAGCCGAGGGCTGGCTTGGGAACAGCGCGAAAAGCTCCGCGCACGGTGGTGTAACAGTGATCCAGAGTGTTCTCCTCTCTGGTCGGGCATTTGATAAACTGTCTGTATTTGGGTAATTCCTGGCTCAAGTTTCCCTTATTAAAATCCCCCAGGATAATAATCAGAGAGTCCGGGTATAAACGTTCCATACACAGTACTTGCTCTGCGAGTGCGCGCTGAGCCTCGCGCGCGTCCGCGCATGGCGGTATGTAAACAGAGGCAAGAATGAATGAAACAATTTCGCGCGGGGAGTAATATGGTTTACAATGAATGAAAAGATATTCCAGAGCAGGAGAGCAGTGCTTGGAGATCACTGTCACATCGTTACACCAGTTTGTATTGACGTAGAAACACAGCCCACCGCCTCTGCTCTTCCCTGAGAGCGCACAATGGCGATCCGTGTGGAACAGCCCAAAGCCCTGCAGCTCCAGAGCGCAGTCCGGGATCCGCTCATTTAGCCAGGTCTCAGTGAAGCAGAGGACACAGGATGTGGCGAAGTCCTTGTTTCTTCTCATGAGCAGGCTGAGTTCGTCCATCTTATTGTCCAGTGAGCGTACGTTGGAGAGAAAAATGCCGGGGAGAGCCGTGCTCCTCTCCTCCTAAGACGCACGAGCAGCCTCCGCGCTTTCCCCTTTTACGGGCCCACACTTTTTTGGCAAGAACATGAACTAAATCAGCCGCAGATGCCAAGAAAACAGGCAATAGGTCCATGGGAACGGTGGGTCGGATGTTCATAAGTTCCTCACGGGTGTAGGAACAGCCAGATGCGCAGTTAAAAAGTAAAAACAAAAGAAAAAGAGAGCAGCAAAGAGCCATGTCGACCGTACGAGGCGCCATCTTTGTATCCGTCGTGTCCCAACATGAGGTGAAACTGTCAAATATGAAGTAGCCATCATGCTGTGAGTGTTCTTGAGTTCTTATGACATGGACTATTGAGTCTGCAGAAGTTTAGAGTGCACACTACAACATTACATCAATGTTTGATGATTTAAAGTGACTTACCCCCGAGGGGTTCACCCACATGAACCTCGGGATGAACCTTACATCATTGGCAAATGTTTTGTCCCAATGATATTCACACCAGTGAAATATTACAGGACATACTGTGGAAACTGTGCGTTTACAGATGTGAAGATATATATATATATATATGACATGTCATGTCTTTGGTCTTTTTTGGTTTTTGGTCCTATTTCAAGCTCGATCTCATAGTCCTGGGCTTTGGTTGGATCTTCTGGGTTCTTACTTCTGTGTTTAGAATTCAACTCCTACTCCTGACTTAAAGTAGTTGGTTTTCTTTTAAAGATATTTGTGATAGCTGTGCATTAACTCCTGTAAATGTTGGTCTATGATTCAGCTACAAACTAAATTCCTTTTTGCTACTTAAGCAGCATGATTTTCTTCAGGCTGGAACTCTATAACTTTCTTTATGGTACCCGAATGTCCTTTTGGGTTCTCTGACCACATGTGGCTGGATTTGTGCTACATCACAAAGCAAAAACAATGTCAAATATGTGAGCTTGTGTTAAAATGAATGTTTTTTCTTGGTTTTGAGGCAGTCCTCTTGTAGTGGCTTGAGAATGCATAGACCACATCCTCTCTCCCTCTTGTCTAGTATATATCAGTGCCCCTCTCTTATGCGTATGTGAGTCTAACCCTGTCCATATGGTGAATATTGAGAACGTGGAGGCAGTCACTTCCTCAGAGGAAACCATCCTCTGGGAATTTGTCTGCAGTGATTTTTACATGTGTATTTGGTTAAACTAGCCTCTAATCATTGCATTGTAATCATGGTACTTTTTGAGTCCAATAACCCCTATCACTATTAATCTACGCTCAGACACTCTAGACACCATACATTTGTACCTCTTGTGTGGGTTTACGGCCAGACATGCAGGAAGATTTATTGACACAACTTAGGTCCTTCATGGTTTGCTTTGACTGGATTAAATTATGTAAACCAAAGCGTTTCGAGCTGGGGTCCGATGGTGGTTTATGTTGCTACAAAGTTAAAGCAACATTTAAGTCAAAGATGAGAGTTGAGTTGAACTGTATTTAATTCTGTATGGATGCTATGAATACAGCTTCTTTGTTTGTTTTGTGCACAGTTGAGCCAAGTGGACCGGACGAAGTGAACCCATGCTACTCAGGGACCCACGACTGCGACACCACGGCCCAGTGCGTCCCACAGGAGGGCCAGGATTTTGAGTGCAAGTGTGCTACAGGCTACACAGGAGACGGACGCAACTGCTACGGTAACCTACAGTCTTTACTATTAAAATAAGTCTTATGTGTGTCTCATACACTATTGTAGGGTATTGTATATCCCCCTAATTATATATTATACTGAATGTTGATTTTTTTATTGTGTTGAATGGGTGGGAGGGGGTTGGGAAACTATAAGCATCAGCTAATTCAACCCTTTTTTAAACCTGTATGAATGCAAAGATATGTGAGATTGTACTTCTGGGCTACAGGCTGCTACTGCTACTGCTGCTACTACTACTACTACTACTACTGCTACTACTACTACTACTGCTACTGCTACTACTACTACTACTGCTACTGCTACTACTACTACTACTACTACTGCTACTACTACTGCTACTGCTACTGCTACTGCTACTACTACTACTACTACTACTACTGAGTGATGCCACTGAGCCACTTTTGCCACTACTAGGGCGACAGTGGCTCAGTTGGTAGAGCATTGGCCTTTGAGCCTGAAGGTCATGGGTTCGAACCACCACAAGACTTTCTTCACTGATGTCTGCTGTCGTTGTGTCCTTGGGCAAGACACTTAACTTCTGGGAACAGCAGGTGCCACAGTGGGGCGGCTGTGGCTGTAAAGTGCCAAACTGCTGTTGTGTCCTTAGGCAAGACACTTCACCCACATTAGAATGAGTCTGGTGTGTGTGTGAATGGTTGGTGGTGGTGGGAGGGGCTGATGGCACAGACTGGTTGCCTCGCTTCTGTCAGTGTGCCCCAGGGCAGCTGTGGCTACAGTAGTAGTTTATCACCACCGTGTATGGAGTGAAAGAATAATGACATGTGAAGCGTTTTTGAGTGTCCAAAAAAGTGCTGTATAAAACAGATGCATTTTTATTATTACTTAATTCTTTTAGCCCTGAAATCAAATCTTCAGCCCTAGCATAATGGAGAAGCAAGTACAGTATAGACTGTCCAACTCTTGCATAATGAATAAAGGTATATTTTCTGCAGTAAAATGATACAAATCCACTACTTTCCAGCTAGTAAAAAAGGTAAATGCCAACCACACTAGAATTAAATTGTGGTTTTAAATAATCTAAATGTGTTTTAGTTGAAAAACGCAAAACTAAATGCAATACTACGAACATCAACTATTTGTTCTCAGCGTTGGAGGCACTTGCTGTCCCTGTGACTGGGGCTTTTACGACCCCTCGCTCACATTCACACACACAGTTAGAGACAGTTCAAGGCAGCGTGTCTGTGTTCCATCAGAAGTGTCCATGTTGGGTCAAGTACAGGTCAGGCAGAAGGACTCATCCTCCCTTTGTTACCTACATGTTTTCATCCCGTGGCTCCACTCTCCACTGTGGGCCCTCATCTTCAGTTTTACCAGCCTTTCTCAGGTGGATGGTCTTGTTAGCGCGCACAGGAGGTTTGAGTGGATGGTTGCCCTGTTATTAACTCAACAGACAGTGCTATAAAACCCCAGTTCCCATGGTGGTTCTGTCATACTACATGTGTGTGTTTCAACATGAATGTAATTACTCCTTATAAAACATTAATGCTTCCACAGTTGTGTCTATGGAGAGATGTGTGTCCCTGGTTTGTAAAAATGTCTTGTTCCACAGACATAGACGAGTGTGTGGAGAGTTCCAGCTCTTGCGGCGCACATTCCCAGTGTGTGAACCTCCCCGGCAGCCACCGCTGTCAGTGCCAGAAGGGATATGAGTTTGGCTTTGATGGACGCACGTGTGTGGGTAAGAGCGACTGCCTTTGCAATGTCTCATCTGAAGTACAGTATGCTCTGAGGAAGTCGGCAACACTCAGTGGCATTCACCCTCTGCACTTGATGGTTACCAGTTCATTCAAACGCACCCAGAAACCAAAGGCAAGGCAAGTGTTTTTGTATAGCACAAATCATACACAAGGCAGTAAAGATAAAAGCCTTCAGTACAATACAATACAATTTATTCTTGTATTTCTCTAAATCACAACAGAAGTCATCTCAGAGACTTAACAAAACCATTGAAATCACCAACACAGATCAGAGAATCAACAGTTAACACACAAGAAGAATATAGAACACATGCTGATAAATGTCATACATGTTGTAGAATGTTAAAGTGTCCTGGTTCATCACCACAGTCCTTCTAGTTGGACACTAACTGCCCAACAGACCCTCCTGCATTGGCAAGGAAAAACTCATCAGAAAAACCAGTGGGAAAAAGTGAGAAACCTCAGGAGACCCATGGTTTGAGAAAGGGATCTGCTCTACACGGACAGACAGGCTGTAGATCCAGGACCTAAGCTACAGAACGTGGACCAGCGGCCGTTCAGTTGTATGTCCAGCTAAACAGAACTGTTTTAACCTGGATCTGACAGAGAAAAAGCCTGTCTCACATCTTCAGGAAGACTGCTCCAGATTTTAGCTGCATAATTCTGATAGAATAAAAGAATATCTATATCCTCAAGTAAAACATTATCAATGAATCCACCTTTATGTGTACAGCGTTTGTGATCGGGGCTGGAACACAGAAGGCGTCACAGCCCGATCACAGAAAGTTTAAATAAATACATACATTTAACTTCCCCGTGGCCGGAGTAAAAATCTCACCGTCAAAGATTAAACTTTTATTTTTCTACGTGGTGATTCCCTGGGGTTCATTCAACTTATATTTAATGTATGACTTTAAGGAGGTGGAAAATCAGCCGATGATTCCATGAGAAAGTGACGCCCAAATGAACGATGAACAATTATAATCAAAACAACGCATTTCTACAGTTTATGTTTCGGTCTTGCTCGGTGAAGACCTGAGAGGGCTAAAAACTAGTTCCTAGACCCTAATATAGGATTTTTATTATCAGTCAGTGTGCTTCGAACAATTTCTTCTTTGTCATTCAGGTTTTATAATCGTCTGGAACTTTAAATCAATGCCTTCAGAGCCATAAACGTTCTCATCTATGAAATTCACAGAACAACCTCCGTAGCAAATTCTGCAAATGTGAATCAAATGAATTGCTGAATCACCCGTATAACTTTCAGGGCTTCAATTACAGTTGCATAATGTTGACTGATGAGAGAACAGAGTTTACACAAAGACAATGGAATGTGTGGAGGAGAGAACCGGTGTCCTGCCTTAACCTATCGCTCTCAGCTTCAAGTGAACTCTTTGTCAACTCCTTTGCAAAATCTTTTCACGGCTTTCTGAACATAACAGAGATAGCGTATCACAAGTGTCTTTTGTCTTTCTCTTTCAGACATCGACGAGTGCTTCGCTACGCCGTGCAACCACAACGCCAAGTGCACGAACTCCCTGGGAACCTTCCACTGCCAGTGCCATTCTGGTTATTTCGGAGATGGCTTTTCTTGCACCCAGGATGGTAGGTCTATCGTCTGTAATGGAGGGTCTGTAATTTGTATTGGAAAACAAATAAGGGGTGTTTCTAATAGGTCAGACCGAACGCCCCAAAAGCCATTGTGAGCAGCACAGAGACAACCTCCAGAGCGGACTGGATCAAGGCGTGGGGGCCTTTGTTCCCCAATGTGAAGCTGACGGACGTTATAGACCACTGCAGGTAAGGGCTAGCGGTAGGGAGAAAATGATTCTGTTCAGTATCGCGACATTTTACGCACACTATTTATTTGATACAGTTCAATTCAATTTATTTCTGTATAGCCCTAGTCTAGACCCAATAGACCAGACATGTGCAAACTTTTCCTCCTGAGGGCCACATTGGAAATTAGGTCCGGATCCCGACAGTCATCTGAAATTCCAATGCTTTTCTCAGGCTTCATTTTAAAACATAAATGTATTGTTTATTTGAAAAAAATGGTTCTGCACATAGTACAGAGGGGGATGAATAAATGTTCTTAATCCTAATCTCTCTTGATCTATATAATATGATCTTGAGGAGGGCTCAGGGACCTGATAGAAGCATCCAAAGGGCCGCATCTGGCCCACGGGCCGGGGTTTGCCCACAACTGCTATAGACTCAACAAAACTGTTGATTCGCCAACAAATATCAGCAAATCAAACCGTTCAACTCAATAAATGCATTGAAAACCAAGACATAGAGCCACTGGTCCAAAAGGGGCAGATGACCAACTTTCATAAATGTTAATATATATATTCAAAGACGTCATTGACTGTTCAGTGTCCCGTGTTTCAACTTCTATTGAAAAGGGCTTCATCACGACCGATTCTCCTATTTTTTTAATGCCTTTGAGAAATATAAGAGACATGAATCGCGATACAGTATATTGCCAAATTGAATCACAATATTTTAAGTAAGTAATTAAATAATGTTTATTTATATAGCGCATTTTACAGACCAAGGTACAGACCCAAAGCACTTTCCAATGTTCAGAGTCAGATATTGTTCCAATCCTTCCACACACAGTGATGACAGAAGCAAGTCCAGAACACACTGGACCATCAGCTCCAACACCATCCATTCACTCTCTCATTTACATTCAGACCTAGTGTGCATGTTTTTAGTGGTAGGGGAAACCGGAGCACCCGGAGGAAACCTACGCAGACACGGGGAGAACATGCAAACTTCACTCAGAAAGGCCCTGTTCCGACCGGGATTCGAACCTTAAGATTCACAATAATGTTGTAATGTGGCCCAAATGTCACAATACTATCGAATCACATTTTTGCCCATTCCCAGCCCTATAGTAAAGACAGACATATCAAAACATTGAAAACAACATTTTAAAAAACTGTTTTCATTGTAGTGCCATGGTTCCACTGGACATTGTTGGTGTGTGGACAGCAGAGGACAGGAGAGGCCGGGTACGAGAGCCCCACCTGGGACCTCCCCCACCGACTGCGACAGACCAGGTAGCTTTAACCAACTCATGGCAAGGCAAGGCACATTCAATCTCTGCTATTTCACGTTTTTGATTTCCCAGACAAACCAGTCCGCCACAAAACCCAATGTGAGCACCACAGAGACAGCGTAGAGACCACCAGTCCAGAGGGGTATCCCATACTTGGAGCTCATGGACTGTTTGTGCCTGAGTGTGAAGCAGATGGACAATACAAGTCTCTACAGGTACATCCTATACATTAATATACATTTGCAGAATAACAACGGGAGTAATGTGGGTTTTTGGATGTAATATTGCAGTGCCATGGATCCACTGGACATTGTTGGTGCGTGGACAGTGCAGGACAGGAGCAACCAGGCACTCGCACCACTCCAGGCTCCCCAGCACCAGACTGCAACAACCCAAGTAATCACTATGTCTTAGCACTTCTTGTTCTTGTGCAATGATCAGGTTAAGTTTTGTCTTTAGACCAAATGGTGACGTTTAAAATGCTCTTGTTTAAAGCCGGGGTATTTTACTGTTTTGCTTCATTGTGGTACTTTCACAACAGAAAGAGAATTGTAAAAGTAACATTATAAAAACAAATCAGAACCCAACATGGCGTCTTTATCTTTATCATAATGTAAAAAACATCTGATTTGTTTTGCGTTCTTTTGAGATAGAGCCCTGTGAGTCACCATTCCCCTTTTTGTCCTGAAAACTGAGGGTGAACCTCTCTTTTGCACTTTTCTGTCTGACATAGCTGATCTAAAGATGTGAAAATAAATAATAAAGAGATAGAACCAAACTACACACATACATGAAATACGTGATAGAACAAAACAGTTATAGGAACTAGTGGGATGGATTTTAACCATAGACTGTAAATATTAATGGACGTCACGCCTCTCTCCGCCGTTCTAACAAAGGGCCCAAAATTGGGCTTTCATGGAGTGATTCAAAATGGCCGCGGGGGCTGGAAAATGTGAAAAAACACATCTGTGCATGCGTCAGCTGCACGAGCTCCATTCATTTAAACGAGTGACTTCTAAAGTCCACAGCGACTAAACTAGACTGGTCCAGAACACTCAGCATTGACACACATGTGGAACGGAGCTTTGGGCCAAGAGCCACTTTTGGTCCATCCTGTAAAGACGTTATCGAAAGGTCTGCTAATGCTATATGTTAGCATTGGCTAATTCTTATTCTGGGTCCACCCCCACAGGCCCGGGGTGGGATTGCAGCATGTCAGCGCACGTCATTTTGGCCATTTTTGAGCCAGGACCCGCCCACACTCATTTTAACATGTGGTTTGAAAGTTAAGTATGTTTTTCCCTTATCCACCAGGCCGTGTTAAAACTCGCTGTGAGCACCACAGAGACAGTGTCCAAACCACCAGTCCAGAGGGATATCCCACACTTGGAGCTTATGTACCTCAGTGTGATGCCCAGGGACAATATCTACCACAACAGGTGAGTATATAATAGAATATCTTTCACAATTCCCTGCTTTAGATCTAATGTCCATTTTCATTTCAGTGCCTCGGTTCAACGGGGCACTGCTGGTGTGTGGACATCACTGGACAAGAGAAACCAGGGACTCGGACTCCCCCTGGGGCAGACACTCACAGCTGTAGCCACCATGGTAAGTTTTCAATTAATCATCCATCCGTCCATCCATCCATTTTCTTCCGCTTCATCCGTTGCCGGGTCGCGGGGGCAGCAGTCTAAGCAGAGACGCCCAGACTTCCCTATCCACACACACTTCCTCCCTTCAATTAATCAATATTTCTGAATGTTTTCCATTGTATCTACAAAAGATACAGCGGTGATGATGCAGGACGTTTAACATTCAACAACATGTATGGACTTTATCAACATGGACATTATTATTATCATCGTCATCTGCCCTTTATGGACCAATGGCTCTATGTGTGATTATGGGCTATACAGAAATACATTGAATTGAATATTGTGTATCTTGTAGAAGAACCAACACGCCCCAAAACACACTGCGAACACCGTAGAGACAGTGTCCGGAGCACCAGTCCGGAGGGGTACCCCATACTTGGAGCGTTTGTGCCCGAATGTGACACTTATGGACAGTACACGCCTCAACAGGTAAAAAGTAATTTACCTTGAATACATATACGCGTACATATTGTGTAGTAATACCATCGCCTTATGTTGTTTTTAGTGTCATGGCTCCACGGGGCATTGCTGGTGTGTGGACAGTAATGGACAAGAGAGACCAGGCACTAGGACCCCACCTGGGACCCCCTCTGTAGACTGCACCAGACCAGGTATACCATTGTTGTTTCTCGACTGAAATTACACAGACATCACCTTCTCCTGACCTACAGCTGGGACAGTTTGGCTGTTTTTGTTGCGAGACAGTACCCAAACCAGCAGGTGCATTATGTCACCGCTTTCCAAGGGCTTTTGGAGCTAAACCTTGATCCCTGACCCCTCTAATTCCCGCACTGGATGTCAAGTCAAACTGACAGCACGCTTACCGCCGGTGTGTTTAACCTTGTAAGTGGTGCGCCGCGGAGGTCATTAGGTGATATCCTTGGAATGCCTGTAAAAACGTGTGAGTCCAGCGGGTGGCCAGTGTGAGGGCGAATACTCACAGGTACCGTTTTTTTTACACGGAGGGCTCTTGAACCGCTTCACTGGCCCTAAGTGCACTTCACAAGTATCACTGTCACCGAGATAATAAACAAGCCTCGGAGATGTTTACCCTAGTACATTCATGGGCTCCTATTACTTAAACTGCTCAACAAGTGTTTATTTAACAAAAGTCATGCATGAGTAATGGCATCTGTATTTTTAACCGTTTGATTTACTTACACTTTGTGACGTTTCTTTTCTTTCTACGATCTTTGAATAGTTGTCCCAGAGCGCCAGAAAACTCCATGCGAGTATCATAGAGACAGCGTCCACATCACCAGTCCTCATCCACACCACAGTGTCGGAGATTACGTGCCCCAGTGTGATGCAAACGGAGCCTATCTTTCCCAGCAGGTATTTTCTATCCTCTTTAAATAGTTGCTGTGATGTAATTTGAGTTATTAGAGCGAAAAATATATGTATGTCATGTGTGTAGTGCCATGGATCCAGTGGTCAGTGCTGGTGCGTGGATAGTGCTGGGCAAGAGAAACCAGGGACCAGATCAGCTGCTGGCTCTCCATCGCACAACTGCAGTCATCCTGGTAAAGTTATACAAAAATACAATGTTTTATCCATTACCCATGTCGACCGATGATTAAACTTCTCAGAGACAATTGCATGTTTCCCATGAGCTCCCAGACTTTCTTTCATGCTCTTAAATACTTACCTGAGGGCATTCTCATCATTTCATCTTTGAGACATTTGATCCCAGCCCGAAAAGTAGTCTACAGTACCACAAAAGCAATGCCTACAATGTAATGTCAGATTTTTACTGAATGGACGATTACTAGGTTAACACACAAACTCCCAGAACTCTAAAAATACTACATTCAAATTAATGGAATTCAGAAAAAATCGCCCTAAAAAACAGTTTTAAATGAAAAATGTATTTGTAATTGTTGATACATGCTGAAAGTGGTAAATACAACTGAAGTACGGCTGTGAGTAAACTGTGTGTTGCTATAGTAACCAGCACTTGCTCCAAGCTGAGATTGCTCTGAACCAGTCCAGGACCCGTCTAGGGTCTGGTCTAATTTCATAAACATAATTACATGGGAAAAGTCACAGTTTCGAAGCTCAAAAAAGTACATAAGCAAAATAAATACATTGACAAAGGGAGAAGTCGTCAAATGTTCTGCTTTTGGAGTTCTACAGTTAATGAAACTAATAATAATAAGGATTTTTTTCCATGTCCATTTTTATCTGCTTCTTTGAATTTTCAGGTGATACGGTGAATCCTAAAACTCGATGTGAGCAGCACAGAGACAGTGTCCAGACCACCAGCCCAGAGGGGTACCCCATCATCGGACTCTATGTGCCGCAATGTGACGCCGATGGACAGTATTCTGCTCAACAGGTGATTTCTCTGTTTTCATATAAAGAATTATAATTGTGCATTATTTTTGGTCAATAAAAACAATAATAAAATTACAGTATTTACTTTATCATCTCATGTTTTAGAATGTGACATTGTATCTTATGTCAAAAAGTTCTGTCTGTAACTCTCTTTGCTACCACTAGAGGGAGGAGTTGATTTTTTTTTCTGTGTTTTTCCAATGTTAAAAATCACCGGCTGCAAACACAGCCTTGTGATGTCACAGTGGTACAATGACGTCACACTTTTACAGGACTGAGATGGAGCTTTTAGATAAATGTTTGTGCCAGAAGTGTCTTAGCAGAGATGGAATGTTTAAACAACTCTAGGTTTTCTCAACAAAATTCATTCAAACATCGACAATTAGCTTGAAGTCCACAGCTCATCTTCTATATTTATATTTAGTATAGTATTAGTATAGTAAAAATATTTATGTTTATTCATATTAACAGCCATTTTGGTAAAGAAAATTTAAACAGAGAGAGAGACAGAGACAGACCAGAGAGAAACTAGAGAGAGACCAGAGAGAAACTAGAGA
Source organism: Knipowitschia caucasica (assembly GCA_964034765.1). NCBI lineage: Eukaryota > Metazoa > Chordata > Actinopteri > Gobiiformes > Gobiidae > Knipowitschia > Knipowitschia caucasica. The sequence continues at coordinate 11,666,643 of OZ035844.1, forward strand.
GAGAGAGAGAGACAGAGACAGACCAGAGAGAAACTAGAGAGAGAGACTAGAGCGAGAGAGAGAGAGACCAGAGAGAGACCAGAGAGAGAGACCACCTAAATCACATCCTAGTTCGTCTCAATGATGAATTTAGAAGCACAAATTGGACTTTTGTAATTGAGCTCGATTTACAAAAGATTTAGGTTCAGCAGCTTTTGTTGCCATAAATCATTCATGTATTTCTTTTCAGTGTCATGGTTCCATTGGACACTGCTGGTGCGTGGACCATATGGGGCTGGAGCGACTGGGCTCGAGGACTGGACCTGGGACGCTTTCTGTGGACTGCTCCGAACCAGTGGAACCAGTGGAACCAGTGGAACCAGTGGAACCAGCGCGTCCCAAAAGTCACTGCGAGCACCACAGAGACCGTGTCCAGAGCAGCAGTCCAGAGGGTTACCCTGTGATCGGAGCCTATGTGCCCCAGTGCGACTCCAGCGGGCAGTACATCCCTCTGCAGGTTAGAACCTACTTTTTACAAATGTTTCAGCTTCAAGACCAGACGGAGAGACCAGAGAGAGAGACCAGAGAGAGACCAGAGAGAGAGACCAGAGAGAGACCAGAGAGAGAGACCAGAGAGAGAGACCAGAGAGAGAGCCAGAGAGAGAGACCAGAGAGAGACCAGAGAGAGACCAGAGAGAGCCAGAGAGAGACCAGAGAGAGAGACCAGAGAGACCAGAGAGAGACCAGAGAGAGACCAGAGAGAGAGACCAGAGAGAGAGACCAGAGAGAGAGAGACCAGAGAGAGAGAGACCAGAGAGAGAGAGACCAGAGAGAGAGACCAGAGAGAGAGACCAGAGAGAGAGACCAGAGAGAGAGACCAGAGAGAGAGACCAGAGAGAGAGACCAGAGAGAGAGAGACCAGAGAGAGAGACCAGAGAGAGAGAGAGAGAGACCAGAGAGAGAGACCAGAGAGAGACCAGAGAGAGAGACCAGAGAGAGAGACCAGAGAGAGAGACCAGAGAGAGACCAGAGAGAGAGACCAGAGAGAGACCAGAGAGAGACCAGAGAGAGACCAGAGAGAGAGAGACAGAGAGTGACCAGAGAGAGAGAGAGAAGTCAGAGAGAGACCAGAGAGAGACCAGAGAGACCGAGAGAGAGACCAGAGAGAGAGACCAGAGAGAGAGACCAGAGAGAGAGAGAGAGACCAGAGAGAGAGAGACCAGAGAGAGAGACCAGAGAGAGAGACCAGAGAGAGAGACCAGAGAGAGACCAGAGAGAGACCAGAGAGAGACCAGAGAGAGAGTGACCAGAGAGAGAGAGACAGAGACAGACCAGAGACAGACCAGAGACAGATCAGAGACAGACCAGAGAGAGACATAGATAGACCAGAGAGAGACAGAGAGAGACAGAGAGTGACCAGAGAGAGAGAGACATAGACAGATCAGAGAGAGACCAGAGAGAGACCAGAGAGATTGACCAGAGAGAGACCAGAGAGAGAGACCAGAGAGTGACCAGAGAGAGACCAGAGAGAGAGACCAGAGAGAGACCATAAATCACATCCTAGTTCCTCTCAATTATGAAATTAGAAGCACAAATTGGACTTTTGTAATCGAGCGACATTTACAGTTGCTCAATTACAGAAAATTTTGGTTCAGCAGCTCTAGTTAAATAATCAATGTTTGTCCTTTCAGTGCCATGGTTCCACTGGACACTGCTGGTGTGTGGACAGTACTGGACAGGAAAGAGCCGGCACCAGGACCTCACCTGGTTCACCACCTGTAGACTGTGACAGACCAGGTATCGATTCAAATAAAGTCAATTCAATTTAAAATCCCAACTGTAGCTATCTCGGAGGACTTCACAAGCTGTTGATTCGCCAACACAGATCAGAGAATCAAACATTTCAAACACAAGAAAGAAAAATGATTAAAAATATCCATAGTGTCCTTGATCCATAATGGGCAAATGACCAATGTCCATAAATATCATTGAATATTGTGTGACAGCTAAGTATATAAGTCCAATCAATGACTAACGACTGATAAAGATATACAGTATGTGTTATAGATTAGACTTGATTATAATTGATTTTATTTAATTTCTGTTTCTTTCCAGTGGAACCTTCCCGCCCCGTCACTCGCTGTGAGCACCACAGAGACAGTGTCCAGACCGCGACACCAGAAGAACATCCCGGGGTCGGAGCCTATGTCCCGCAGTGTGACCAGAGTGGACAGTACTCATCTCAGCAGGTAACATTGAATTTTAATGTATTTAAATGAAATGAAACTGGGTTGACAGTGACTCAGTTGGTCTTCGGGCCTCCCCCCCCACACACACACAAACACACACACACACAAGACATACTACATCTGCCTCCACTGAAGTCTGCTGTTGTTGTGTCCGTGGGCAAGGCACTTATACCCACTTTGCCTGGAGCCCCCGCTGAAAGACCAATGCTATGTTGTCGCTTACGGTGCAAAGAGTCCCCTGTGAACCCACCACCTGCTGGAGGATCTGTGAGGGGGTGAAACTTTACAACACAATGCATAATCACACACATCAATCAGAATCAGATTGTTTCATTGTGACCAGGGTTAGTACAAATAGAAAAAGGCTTGCATTAAAAAAAAATATATTTCTTAAAATTACCACTATATGCACTAAGTGATAAGAATCCGGTTCCATTGAGAAAGAACCATATATGAGGTATTATATTTAAATACTAAGGTTGTTACTGTCCATTTCAGTGCCATGGTTCCACTGGACACTGCTGGTGCGTGGACAGCACTGGACAGGAGAGACCAGGCACCAGGAGCGCACCAGGAACACAACGAGTGGACTGTGACCGACCAGGTGAGACAAAAAGTGCACTTAATAATAACAAACAAGAATTGTACTTTATATATTCTTTTCGTATGATGTGATTTCAGCTGAACCTTCCCGCCCTAAGACTCAGTGTGAGCACCACAGAGACAGTGTCCAGACCACGACACCAGAAGGACAGCCCGTGTCAGGAGCCTATGTCCCACAGTGTGACCAGAGTGGACAGTACTCATCTCAGCAGGTAACTGGAATATTTACTTTATTGAAAGGGAGGGTTTGCACTTGGTCCAATTGAAGTGAAGTTGTCTTTTTTCAAGGAGACGAGGATACATTTTTCTGTATTTGTTTTGGTTTTATGGTTTTGTGACCACGTTTTAATGTCACGTTTAAATACTTAAGTAAACACATTCTGTCCATTTCAGTGCCATGGTTCCTCTGGGCACTGCTGGTGCGTGGACAGCACAGGACAGGAGAGACCAGGCACCAGGAGCGCACCAGGAACACAGCAGGTGGACTGTGACCGACCAGGTGAAGGAGAGGATTTCTATGTATTGTATTTGTTTGTTTTTTACGTGTGTTAATGTCTGTGAGTAAAACTTCTTCCTGTAGTCATCTAGGAACAAATGGTTTACAGCTATAGAGGGATAGATTGGTTGGTTAGTAGCAGTAGCGGCGCCAGGTTTGCAGTTATGGTTAGGCCTGCAGATTAGTAAGTAGGCCTAATTTGCTCGCAAACTACGAGAGGTAGTTGGAATTGGGAGTTCAAAGAATATGGTTCAAACGCACGCACCCACACGCATGCACACACAAACATTCAGTGTGTCACACAGACACACACACACACACACACACACACACACACACACACACACAGTGTGTCACACACACAGACACACACACACACACACAGACACACACACAGGCCTTACCTCGTTAGTGCGAGACGAGCCTGGCCTGACTGCGCTCTCCTCTTCTGTGACCTACGGGGCCGGGCCTCTGGCTCCTCTACCTCACGAAGTTCACGCTGAACTTTCTTAAAACTAAAATTAAGAAGGCTACTCTGTCGTGAATGTTTTGAGAGCATTATCCATCTTTAATGCTGCGTTCAGACCAAATGCTTTTCGAGCGTCAAAATCGCATTCCAACAATGCTTGTGACAGATTCTGACAGACGCTGTCACTGAGCGTTCTGAAGGCGCATGACGCGCGTTCAGAACATGAGAAGGAAGAGAGTGTTTTGACGAGGAATAGCTGGTTGTTCTTAGGGAGCAGTTAGCTAACGAGTTTCGGGCATGGGTTTCGCGCTGTTATATTATATATATATATATATACAATATATTTCAAGCAACGTAGGAACGTGATGACGCTCAGAGGGTTACATTTTCCATAAACATTAGAACGCAACATTTAGGCGATAATTTGTGTATAATAATAACAATATTTAAATTATGACTTGAGAGGCGAAGAACAAATTTGAGTAGGCCAAGAAAAAAACTGGTAGGCACCGGCCTACCCAGGCCTATCCCTGGCGCCGCGGCTGGTTGGTAGATATATTTGCAGATGGATGTGTATTTTGTAGTTTGTTTGTTTTTTTAACAATAATCTGTAATCATGATTCCAGTGAAACCTTCTCGCCCCATCACTCGCTGTGAGCACCACAGAGACAGTGTCCAGACCACGACACCAGAAGGACGTCCCGCATTAGGAGCCTATGTCCCGCAGTGTGACCAGAATGGACAATACTCATCTCAGCAGGTAACTGGAATATTTGAATTAAGTTACACACTCTCAGCTCCGCGCCAATGCAGATCACACTATATATGTGAGACCACACTCAATAAAGTGGTCGAATACAGGCGCACCCACTGAGAAAGAGCCGTATATCTGTTAAAAGTTATCACTGTCTGTCCATTTCAGTGCCATGGTTCCACTGGACACTGCTGGTGTGTGGACAGCACCGGACAAGAGAGACCAGGCACCAGGAGCGCACCAGGAACATATCGAGTGGACTGTGATCGACCAGGTGAGAAAAATAAATGTCGGACTATGTGTTATTATCATTACCTGTTAAAACTGTTAACGTCATCGGAACAGGGCCTTTCTGAGTGGAGTTTGCATGTTCTCCACGTGTCTGCGTAGGTTTCCTCCTGGTGCTCCGGTTTCCCCTACCACTAAAAACATGCACAATAGGTCTGAATGTAAATGAGAGAGTGAATGGATGGTGTTGGAGCTGATGGTCCAGTGTGTTCTGGACTCGCTTCTGTCATCACCGTGTGTGGAAGGATTGGAACAATATCTGACTCTGAACATTTTAAAGCGCTTTGGGTCTGACCTTGGTCTGTAAGATGCACTATATAAATAAACATTACTTACTTATGTCTTTCTAGAGGCACCAACGCGACCTAAGACTCAGTGTGAGCACCACAGAGACAGTGTCCAGACCAGTACACCAGATGGACGTCCTTTGTTAGGAGCCTATGTCCCACAGTGTGACGAGAGTGGACAGTACACAATACAACAGGTAACAGCATTCAATTCAATGTATTCTTCTATAGCCCTAAATCACAACAATAGTAATCTGTTGAATTTGCCAACACAGATCAGAGAATCAAACAGTTCAAACACAAGAAATGCAACGAAAAAAAAACACATAGAGCCATTGGTCCATAAGGGGCAGAAGATTGATAAATGTCTGTAAATGTTGGTCAATGTTGATGTTAAAAACGGACAGAGGAGCTGTAGATCCAGGACTGAGGCCGAAGAACAAGAACCAAGGCCATGACATGAAAACACCCCAGAATCTGAACTTTCTGTATGTAATTTTTCCCCCTCTTTAGTGCCATGGTTCTTCGGGAGACTGCTGGTGTGTGGATAGTACAGGACAGGAGCGACCAGGCACCAGGAGACCAGCGGGGACCCAGCAAGTGGACTGCTCCAAACCCGATCAGCCTCAGCGTCTCAAAACCTACTGCGAACATCACAGAGACAGTGTCCAGACCTCCAGTACAGAGGGGTACCCCACACTCGGAGCCTACGTGCCCCAGTGTGACGCTGAAGGACAGTACATACCTCAACAAGTGAGACTACTCACATTACACCTAATTTACAAAGTTTTTTAGCGTTTCAATTGTTTTTCCCTTTAAAAAAATGTCCCACTTATCCACAAATCTAAGTTTTCTACAAGCTTGCCGCCTCGAGTTGATCTTTTAAAGCTAAGGGACCTAATGAAGAAGATGACATAGTCTGGGATCGCGTCTTAAATTCAGACAGAAGACATGTTTTATTGTCGATGGTAGAGACAGCACGAACAACACGAACACAGATACAATAGAATGCAAGTGTATTATACAGAGCGGAGGCATGGAGACCTCCAATCAGCAGCTTCCACGGTGCCATGTAGCTTGGCCTTCAGATAGACAAAACATGAAGTGGAAAAGTACTGGCTTCTGCACATTGATAGAATGATGAGTTTAACTTTAACAAAAGTTGCTTAAAAGTGTTATGAAATCTCACACTAACTTTAGAGCCACAAACAATTGTACTTATGTAATCAAAAGACATGAGACTAGATCATGGTTGGAAAATGCTTGTATTTACATTTTTTTGGCTTCTGTCATGTCTGTAGATCAGCTTTTTCTGACAGAAAAGTGAAAATTACAGCACCACCAGCCTCACTCAGCTATCAGCCCAAAGTGTAGAACAATGACCCACATTCATTATTCTTATCATTATAGACAGCTTTTCATATTTCTGTTTTATTGTTGTTTTGTTGTGAAGCTTTACGTAATAGAAAAAACACGATCAAAAAACACATAGAGCCATTGGTCCAAACGGGGCAGATGACCAGAGAATGTGCTTAAATCCATAAATCTAAGGCTTTTTTTGCAACTTTAAATTCATGAATCATCTCCAGACTACTGCTGCTGTTTCTGAAGTATTTACGTTGTGTATCTCAGTGCCACGGCTCCAATGGAGACTGTTGGTGCGTGGACAGTACAGGACAGGAGAGACCGGGGTCGAGGACGGGACCTGGAGTGGCGCCTAAAGACTGCAGCAAACCTGGTACGACTTTATCCACTGTGTGACTGTGTCCTCGCTGACCTTTCAGTTCAAATATACAAGTCTGTTTGCATCGCTGTAATCAAAACGACGTGTGTTCCCCGCAGACGAACCAGCGCGTCCCAAAACCCACTGCGAGCACCACCGAGACAGCGTGCAGTCCCAGGCAGAGGGACGTCCCGTGGTTGGCGCCTATGTTCCGCAGTGTGACACCAATGGGCGATACGTCTCTAAACAGGTATGTCCACAATGTACAGAGGTATGCAAAGGTTTCTCTCCATTTTTGTGATTTTCCTTCAGAAATCATTAGTTGTTGGGAAAAAAAAAAGTTAAATATATGTAAAAGATGGAGAAATGTTATGGCAATGGCAATTAACTAGAATTTATAGGAACAAATTGGAAAAAAACTGGATGTTCTCAAAATTGAATATCGGCTCTTCAGAGGTAGCCCGGTCGTACCACACCATAGTATACATTACATTTCATACTAAGGTCTGGATTTGCTCCATTGACTCCGTTAACAGGTGGGAGGGGTTAACTCCTTTTGCAGATTGAAACCATTGGATCTGAGTTTACTGTGACGTATGTAGTGAGCCCGAGTGAGTTGTTAGCATTTAGCCTAGCTTTAGCCATCTCCTTTGCCGCTAACGGAGCCCGTGGGGAGTAGCGCCACAATTTTTTCCAGCGATTACATTTGCTAAACATTCCTCTTGCTCCTGCTTCAGTTTCTTGATAGAACCAGTCCGGATTACTTTACTATCGCATTTTTCACCATTGCCAAACTACAACCTTCCCGTTCGACGCAAACTCTTGACGTCACCCACATCTAACTACAACACCCGCCTCCCGCGCTCTCTGATTGGATCGAAATTCAACCGATTGTAATCGCTACCACAGGGACCAGACCCAGACGTTACAGTGAAATGATGATTGAGCGGAGTGTAGGATGGATAAGGCCAGGGTAGATCAGAGGGAACTTACTGACATATAGTTGAGGAAAGTATATACTTGCATAACAGCTGTCAGTTCAATCCATGAGTGTTGAAATGAATAAATCTTGTTCTACTTACAAATAATCACCAGAATGAATCATGGTTGCAGCAGGTGAGATATAATAATGTTTGGACGACTTCATACATCTCGCTCTTCTATGTTTCAGTGTCATGTTTCAACTGGGCATTGCTGGTGCGTGGACATTAATGGTCGGGAAAGAGCAGGCACCAGAACTCCTCCAGGAACTCCGCGTGTAGACTGTTATAGACCAGGTAAATGTATCAGAATACAGGCTTGAACATGGATTGCTTTAAGAGGAGAAAATATGTAATATAATCTATGTTTCTAGTTCCGCGCTCTCAAAGCAGTTTGGTTCTGTTTTCACAGCAAAAAATATGAAAAATAAGTCATAAATTGCGCAGATTTCGCAAAATGTACTGTATCTTAATTCGAGCACACTTTGACTGCCTCAAATCACAATTTGCCAGGAATGAGAAAATAATGCAACAGTTCTTGAAATTAGAATAAAATGTTGGCAAATGTTGTTTTAAGACAGTCAGAATGTACTCGGAATAAGAAAAAAAAAAAAATCAATTCAAGCCATTGTTATTTTATCATTTTTTGTAGTGGAAGCTTTTTCAGTGAGAAAAGAGAGAGGACTTATTTTATGCAAAGTTTACTAGTAAAGTTTAAAGAAGCATGTTGTAAAAGTGACACTCGTTAGGTACCCAGCTTTAAACCTAAAGTTAGTTCCTTATATGGGCACCATGCTCACTGCTAATTTACACAGGAGGCGTTACAGCACGTACGCGTTAAATACGCAGCAGACACGCTTAACTGTTTTCCAAGTTAACCAATGAGGATATTTACACTAGTGTCTAAACATCAGCAGGAGGAGCAGCAGGTTTTACAGTGATTCTGGACATCGTTTTTTTTTTCTTTCATAAAGTCTGGCGTCTGGCCAAACCAGCGCACAGAGACCATGAAGACAAACACATGTGATTTGTGTTTCTCTACATCAGTCTCTGTAGTGTCCTCTACACTGCTCCATAGACCACACAGGGACAGCATCAGATGCACGGCCAGTGGAGATACAGCCAAGTAATGTTACGTGCACGTGGCTCAGTCAACGTACTGTACATGCGCCGCTAACGCCCACTGTGTAGATACCCTGTTAGGACTCTTTCCTTTCAAACATTCATAATCTTTTACAATATTATGTTTACATTGCCTCCATCAGAGTTTTTTGTCTGTTTGCATTAGCAGCAATGGAAAATTCATTATAATCCCTTGAGGAAGCATGTGTATGAAACTTGAATTAAGAGGATTAACTTTTATGAGATTTGCTCAAATATAGTCGTGACTTTGAAGTGCCTTTCCCACCCGGCTGTTGCGCGGCCTCCTCTTTACGCTCTAACCCGGCCTGTAAATCGCGTTTATGATCGGCCACAACATCTAAAGAGGTCATTCCGTCGCCTGGTAACCCGCCTCCAACACAACACACAGGAGTATTATTTGTGCACAGCTGAGAGAGGGAGCCCGCCATCGCACATGCCGCGCAGACATAAACAGGACACGCTGATCCAGGTCTGTCCACCTACAGACTGCCAGGGCTTTGATTATTCTAGACCTGGTTTGATTTCATTCAACTCTGCCGTTTCGGGCCCTTAATCTAAAAACCACGACCGCACACTCCTGTTCTGGACCAGGGAGAGAGCCTTTGATGAGCTCTGCATGTTAGCTTTAGGAGGAAGCTCGCAAATGTACGGGCTATTTGAAATGTACACAGGGAATGGGAGGGAGAAACCGCACACAGCAGGGACATGTCAGTGTTGCATGACCGGTTTTAGAACAGTCAAAATGAGGAGCACACAGCACAAGATAAATGAACAATAACTCTAAATTTAAATAAAACTTTCATAAAGAAGTATAAAACGTCTAACATTAACATCATAAAGAGGCAAGAATAAAATCTCTAAGTTTAGCATAATGTTTTTCTTCACTTATATTTTTACTGAATTGTCCCCGTTGTGTGACTAAGGAAACATTCATTTATTTGTTCATTTTCATGTTGATTTTCATGTCGATGTTTTATTGGAAAATCTTGTTTTAAGACAGTCAGAATTAATGAAGATTAAAAAAAATAAATAAATACATATACTGTATTACCACATATTTCTTGCTGTGTATCTTTTGCAAACACACAGCCCTGGTGAGGAACTATTTAACACTTTGGGTGAGAGTAGATTGGCTGAGTGAGGGAGTGCCATGACAGTAAGTAAGTAATGATTATTTATATAGTGCATTTTACAGACCAAGGTACAGACCCAAAGCGCTTTACAAAGTTCAGAGTCAGATATTGTTCCAATCCTTCCACACACGGTGATGACAGAAGCGAGTCCAGAACACACTGGACCATCAGCTCCAACACCATCATTCACTCTCTCATTTACATTCAGACCTATTGTGCATGTTTTTAGTGGTAGGGGAAACCGGAGCACCCGGAGGAAACCTACGCAAACACGGGGAGAACATGCAAACTCCACTCAGAAAGGCCCTGTTCCGACCGGGATTCGAACCCAGGACCTTCTTGCTGAGAGGCGAGAATGCTAGAGGCCAAGCCAAACCTAATATCTACTAATAGTCATTGAATCAAACTGTTTATTTCATCGTTGATTTTGTGTGGTTTGAAAAAGTTCAATTCCTCAGCTTTAAGTTAAATACCTTAAAGAGTAAAAAAGAATGAGTTTGATACGTTTTGCTTCCAGTGCCGGCGGTGCCCACCCGGCGTCCAGAGAGCGTGTGCGAGCGCTGGAGAGCCAGTCTGATCGAACATTACGGAGGGAAGCCGGAGCCACAACAATACTTACCTCAGTGTGAACCAGACGGACAGTTCAGGTACAACACAAACCTCCGCTGATTATGCATAAATAAAACTAAATCATGTACATTAAGATGTTAGTGCTAATTAGTGCCTGATCCATAGACTGAAGACTTTCTCTGACTCTAAGCCACATGTGTCAAAGTCAAGGCCCGCGGGCCAAATCCGGGCCGCGAATGAATTATCTATGGCCCCCGGGACATTGCCTGCCATTGAGGCAATGTATTATCCCCTTAAGCTCGCTAGCCCCCGCCGGCGGGAGCAAACGAGGAAAAAATACATCTGCTGGCAATAGCAGATGTATTTTGAACTTCATAAGCCACAAGCTATATATCATTTTAAAGCTTATTTTCTCAGCTATATTTATATGTAAGTGTAAACGATATCAGACTTTGCATTAAAAAGATATAACGCATAATATGGGCACAAAATAAATCACGTCTGTATTTGTTTTTTACATTTCGTCTTCTGCTGCTCCAACAAATTAGACGTTCCCCATCCTTGCTTAGTCTCTTTCTCTCCGTAACTGTTCATTGAAGAAGAATATCCACTTGTATTTCCCAAAGTATAATCCATTCTGCAGATTTAATCAAAAAACGCCCCGAAAAGAGGTCCAGACAGCTCTTTTACATTTCACCAAGTTTGAGCTTTTTTTTTTTTTACTATTTTCATGTTCTCAGATGTCTATTACATCTAATATGTACAGTATGAGGATTGGCTTTGGAGCATATTTTATCGAGCCAGCAGGTGTCACCGGCACTGCCTCTGGATGTTGAGAAACATTGAACCAGTCCGACCCTCGGCGCGTAGCAAACATTTTTTTTTTGGTATTTGACTTTGACATGCCTGCTCTAAGCCCTATTACGACTGTGACGATAACTCACAGATGAATACAGATCAGAGGAACGGTTCCAACACAAGAAATGCAATGATAAAAAACATATAGGTCCATAAGTGGCAGAGACCAATGTCCATAAATGTGGATAAATGTTGTTAAATGTCAAGTGTCACCAACGATAATAACACAAAACTTCAAATTCAAGTGTTCAATAATATTCATCATGTTTTACTTGTACTTTTTTATGTTTAATAATTCTAAGTTGTATAGATAGACTGTTCCATAGATACACTTCTTTGATTAATAGACACTTCCTGTTTGTTTTAAATAACAATAAATATCAAAATAATTAGATTTTGTGTTACTTCTGTTTGTCAGCCCTGTCCAGTGTTATGGAGAGACAACCTATTGCTGGTGTGTGGACCAGGACGGGCGAGAAGTTCCCGGGACCAGATCGCACGATGTTGTCAAACCGGCCTGTAAGTAACTCATGATAGAAGAAGACAGTGCTTCTCAAAATGTGGTACCTGCACTTCTTTCATTGTTGTGTAAGCTGAGATCTCTTAGAAAAGCCCATTGGTCTAAACCAGGGTTCATATAAGAGTCATGGAAGTCCTGGAATAGTCCTGGAATAATTGACTAATGTTTTCAGACAATTTGAAAGTTTTGGAATTTTTGTGGTTTTAAAAAGCTTTGGGAATTCAGAAGATATTTTAAATACATGAACAAATGTCTATATAATTATATAAAACACTGTGATGAGATATATTTGTAAGCCTCATTGAACTTGTTGCAAATATATATAAAACACTGTGATGAGATATATTTGTAAGCCTCATTGAACTTGTTGCAAAGACTAGCCACATTTGAAACTAAATATAAAAGATAATGTGATTTAATCTTATGTTTTTAAGTCAGAAAAAGATTGTCTGACGAATGGCAAAAATGGATTGGAACTAATTTAAGATCATGGAGAAGCTAGTTGAAATCTGGCAGACCTTGTAGCATTTACCACCATTTCTTCTCATTCTTGTTCAGGCCTTCCCTCTGTGGCCCCTCCCACCGTGCGTCCGCTGCCCAGGCCCAACGTGACCCCCCCACCGGACGCAGAGGTCACCCTGCTTTACGCCCAGGGCCAGAAGATCGGAGCGCTGCCTTTGGACGGGACCAAACTGGACGGAAACCGCTCCAAGACACTGCTAACCTTACACGTAGGACTCGGAGACACACTGTGCATCTTGGTGCATTCGGTCCTCTCACTGTATGTTAAACGTGCGTGTGTGTGTGTGTGTGTGTGTGTGTGTTTGTTTGTCTGTGATTCAGGGCTCTATTGTCGTGGGTATCGCATATGACTGCAAAGAAAACCACGTTTATTGGACAGATCTGTCTGCGCGGACCATCAACAGGGCGTCCATGGTTCCTGGAGCTGAACCCGAGATCCTCATCAGCTCGAGTAAGTCGTTCTGTCTTCACTACTTTACTTTACTTCTACAGCGAGATCATTCAAATAGGTGAAGAGTTGTATAAATGGTGAGAACATCAGAATAGATAATGATATTATTTTGACGTTTTACTTTAGAATCACAATATTCATCTAATGATACAATAAACGGAACTAGTTTGCTTACCACATTTTATTTTTGTTTAGAATAATGTGGGAAAAAAGGCTACTAGGACCATAAGGGTTAGGGTTATGAACACATTTTTTTATTAAAGCTGGGCTACCTTATTCTGAAAACTTGTCAGAATAATTCTTTTGAGTCACTCTTTGACACTTGAGGGTGAGAGTGCTCCTCTTTTGTCACTTCTCTCTTTGTAAAAGCTAAAAATAAAACTATTGTGATGACAACCATGAGTGGTTCGCCTGGTCGTACCACACCATAGTACACATTTTATTTCGTACTAAGGTCTAGACGTGCTCCATTGACTCCGTTAACAGGTGGGAGGGGTTAACTCCTTTTGCAGATTTAAACCATTGGATCTGAGTTTACCGTGACGTATGTAGTGAGCCCGAGTGAGTCGTTAGCATTTAGCATTTAGCCTAGCTTTAGCCATCTCCTTTGCCGCTAACGGAGCCCGTGTGGAGTAGCGCCACAATTTTTTCTAGCGATTACATTTGCTAAACATTCCTCTTGCTCTGGCTTCAGTTTCTTGATAGAACCAGACCGGATTACTTTACTATCACATTTTTCGCCAAACTACAACCTTCCCGTTCGACGCAAACTTTTGACCTCACCCACATCTACCCACTAAGCAAGCCGACGTTGAATCAACGTAATTTGAACGTCGTTGTCCGACGTAGAATAGAGGTCACTGGTGGGTGCAGAATGAAAGTTTTCTCGACGTCGTTTCCCGACGTCACTTCAACCTCCAAATGTTACGTTGATGGCACGTCAATTCAAGGTTTGAATGTGGTACGGAACCGGTCGGGTCTGACGTCCTATCAACGTCTCATATGACCAAAATATTGACGTTTATATGACGTTCGTTTTCAGTCGTTCCCACTAAGCAAGCAGATGTCAAAACTATGTCATTTCAACGTCATCTGGACGTTCATTCAAGGTTGCAATGTGGTACAGAACCGGTCGGGTCCGACGTCCTATCAACGTCTTATATGACCAAAATATTGCCTTCATATGACGTTCGTTTTCCGTTGTTCCCACTAAGCAAGCAGATGTCAATACAACGTAATTTCAACGTCATCTGGACGTTATCTGGACGTTCAAATGACGTCGCGGCCACTTCATTCAAGGTTGCAATGTGGTACAGAACCGGTCGGGTCCGACGTCCTCTCGACGTCTTATATGACCAAAATATTGACGTTTATATGACGTCCATTTACAGTCCTATTGACCTCTGCAGAATCACTCACTGGTCGAGACATACTTTTTGCAATAGGCAAGGCAAGTTTATTTGTATAGCACAGTCAAAACAAAAGGAAACTCAAAGCACTGAACAAAAGATAGAAACAATCAAACAAGGCATTACAATTATAAATATTGACTGTAAATTAAAAAGAAACAAATAAAATCTCTCATAAAATCTCTCAGTTGAAGCAGAAACAGAAGTGTTTTAAACCTGGATTTTAACATTGTCAAAGAAGAAGCCTGTCTCACATTTCCAGGAAGACCGTTCCAGATTTTAGCCTTGTGAATCTGAAATGCAGCTTTATCATGTTTAGTTCTGACTCTGGGCAATAAACTATAAACACAGCATTCAAAAATCATTAGAACAACTGTAGTAGAAGGATATCAGTCATTATTGCAAATGGAGCTGCATTAAAAATCATGTTTCTCTACATCAAAGTACAAGTTAAACCACACAGGGCACAGTGTTATGAACACTACTAAACTGAACAGTTCATGCCAAAGTAAAAAAACATGATTGTAGCGCCTATGTTTGGATCAGTATTAAAACAGGCACAAGCTACACTCTAGGTTCCCCAGATGTAAAAACACAATCTGAAAGGCAGAAGAATGCATTTATTGAATGTTGAGGTTCCAACATGTGTCCTCTCTTGGTCTTCAGTCTCATAAGGTCCAAGCACAGCACCTGAAAATGTGGAACATGTTTAGTTTCAACATAATGTGGCAAAGTGATATAACAACACATAACTTTCTATTAATGCCTCAAACCACTCGATCCATCACCATGTGATACAAACCTTGGCACTGCACTAGCTCGAGACACTGGAAGACACTCCGTCTGAGAAACTTGGGATAAGGCTTTGGTCATTGGAGTAATTCCATGTAAAAAACAATTGCAAATGTGCATTTGTTTTGCACATGGACAAATGAGCCCTGAAAGCTACTTACCCTGTATTACTCTACACATGTTGCATTTCCGAGGGGGCATTTTCCCCTTGTTGCTCTTTTCCCTCATCTTGAGTGAGTTGCTGAACAATCTGAGAAAAAGATAGATGTTTTCAAAGAGAATACACCAAATAATGGTTTATTCTAAAAACAACATATTAATACAGAACAACAATCAATGTGTGAGAGTCTTACCTCTGAACACCTTCAACACAGTCTGACACCTGTAAGACTCAAACACACATGACACATTAGGAATACACATAGAACATTAGTTATTGCAACAATCATGAAATTATACTCTATGGATTTCACAATAATTGACTGCATTAGCAAAGGTAAATGTATTTTAATTAACATATGGCTGGTTTTAAAGTTTATAAGAAAAAGTAAGAAATTGAATAGAGTTGCAAGCGCTAGTTATCTTGCTACCAGCAGATGAATGGATATTTAATATTTGCAGCTAACAATAACAAAAATAACAACTGTAGTGGCTCATTTAAACAGCCACAGTGAGAAGAAGTGAAAGTCTCTGACATTGAAGACCTGGGAAGACATTAAATCAATTTATTAAACAAAGCAATACATGAACATTAAACTCTCTTTCTGCAGCAGGTAACATCTGTGTGCTCCTATGGTCCCACATGGTCCCACATGGTCCCACACCTGAACTCAACTCCAACGGATGACATCACTGGTGTCTAAATGATGGGAGTGTCCCAAATAGTAAAGCTGATCTCCCTGTTTTTAAACTTAGTTTACTAAGTACTGTTGTCTTTTTGCAGTTTATAAACCATTGTGAAATATACAGTAACTTTACATTTTAGAATTGAATTATTATTTTAAAACTCAAGAATCTTAACCTTTTTTAACATATACTTTGTTGGACAGTCTAACCTAAGAATTCTAATGTGTTAAAAATAGTTTGAAATATGAAAAACAATATCCTATTTTAAACTTTAACTTAAAAACTAAAAAAAGGTTTCTCCCTTTCAGCTGAGCAGTGCCAGCCGTTATTATTATAGATTCATGTACTGGCAATTCAAAATACAGATAATATACATCCATCCATCCATCCATTTTCTACCCTTTAATCCATTTCTAGGTCAGGTCAGGTCAGGCAATCAGAGATGCCACCCAAGTCTCATAGCACCAGCCCCTCACTGACCCTCTGCAGGTGGTGAGTCCACAGGAGGACGGCTGCTCTCTGAGTGTGAGCATAGCCTTGATCTTTCAGTGGGGGCTTTTGGGCAAAGTGGGGTTAAGTGTCTTGCCCAAGGACACAACGACAGCAGTCATCAGTGGGAGTCGGTGGAGAAGGTGTAGAGGTGGGAATTGAACCCACGACCTTCAGGCCTGAAGGCCAATGCTCTACCAACTGATATACAAAATATACTTAACAAAATCCACGTATACGTGAGAAAACAACTTACTTTCTGTCTCCAACTCTTTTCAATGTGGAAATGATACATCTATATCTAAAAACTGTGCAGACTGTGTACTTACTAGAGAGGATGATTCCAAGTAAATAAAGCAGGGCAGTGACAGAGGTACAGATTCAACGTCATATCAACGTGTGGGAAGGCATTGCTTTACGTCCAGATGCACACCTTACGTCGTTTAGACGTGGAAAACAGGTCGACGACCGAGCGACTCACGTGTCAGGCTGTAAAGTTATAAGTTATACTCGCGTGGCGCATAAGTGTGCGTCGGTTGTTTAGGGTGTTATCTATTATTTTTTCACAGTAGTCAGAAAAAATGCCTGGCCGTGGTGTAGCGGTTGCGTAATGAGACTTCAGTCGCAACGACGCAGGTTCAAATCCCTGCCGGAAAACTTTTGACTTTTCACTTTTTAGCGAACAATTTTTCTGTTTGGTTAAAAACGAATAAACACTCAACATAAGATTATGTAGTGGCTAATAATAAAACTTGTGAACCCATGCATTTGCATAAAATCTCAAGTGCTCACCCCTTATTTGCAAACTTGAGATTGTTAGCACAACAAATGCATACATTCACAAGTTTTATTATTAGCCACTACGTAATCCTATGTTGAGTGTTTATTAGTCTTTAACCAAACAGGAAAAAATTGTTCGTTAAAAATCAAAACAAATATATAAAGATAATAATACACACACATGGGCTCGAACCCACGTAACCAAGACTGCACACGTTTGCTTAACCACTACACTACCGTCAGGTTCACTAATATTGCTTAACAGCCTATATATTGTATTGCTAGATCAAGACGTACTGCGTCGGTCGGCCGATGACCTGTTTTCGACGTCTAGGGGAGGTCGGGATTGAACGTCATATCCACGTATATGGGAGGTCATTGTTTTACGTCCAGATGCGCACCTTGCACAGACGTCGTTTGGACGTAAATAAAAGGTCACGACCGACCGACGCGATATTGACGTGATCTGGAGGTTGAGTGGACGTCGGATGTTTAGTGGGTAGGCAAGGCAAGGCAAGGCAAGTTTATTTATATAGCACAATTCATACACAAAGCAATTCAAAGTGCTGAACAAAATAAGAAAGCATTAAAATCATAAATAATCACAGAACATTAAAAAGAAAGATAAAAATATAAAATCCCTCAGTTGTATGCACAGCTAAACAGAACTGTCTTTAACCTGGTTTTAAACATTGTCAGCGACTAACTACAACACCCGCCTTCCACGCTCGCTGATTGGTCGAAATTCAACCGATTGTAATCGCAAACCCAGGGACCAGACCCAGACGTTACATGCAGTGAAATGATGATTGAGCGGAGTGTACGAATGGATAATTCCAGGCTAATGAGTGGCCATACCTGCCTGTGAAAGCCTGGTCCCGTCAGATTACTGATTGAATGAATGATTGTGGCTCAGACTTGGTGAGTCCGGAGGGTTTGGCTGTGGACTCCCAGCGCCGAAGGATGTTCTGGGTGGACTCGTCTCCGGATCTCATCGAGACCTCGAACCTGGACGGCAGCGGACGTAGGACCCTCTTTGACAAAAACCTGGTCAACCCCCGAGCCATCATCGTGGTCCCATCCACCGGGTAAAGACTTTCCCCACATCTGCTCTGCCTTTTCTGCTCCATTTCACTTGTTTACATTTCACTAACACGTTTTTCCCAGCTCTTTCTTGGCAGCGAAGCATATAAAAACAAAATTCGGCCAATTATGTATAAATGATTTAAGGATTTCAGCCAGGGAAGAGAGCCATATGCCTTACTGTATGTAGACCACAGCTGTTTTTACCTTTTTAGATTTACAACCCGTATAAGCCATTTCTTAAGTTTATGTTGAGTCTGGTGTCTGCACTCGTCACTATAAATATGTCCGTATCATCATAAAACGTGGAAAATATGTGTTTGAGGATCACGAAATCCTTTTGTTGACACTGTGTTTACAACTTACTCACAGTGCTCCTACTCTCGGAAACTCAATACAGACTTTATTAGCTCTATTAATCTGACCACAGACAAACAAGTCTCCATGACGACGTATATTAATGCACTGGAGACTGAGCTTTACTATTTGCTTTTGCTGCATTTTAATCTTAACCAATTTCAATCTTAGGGTAATAAATAAAAATGGTTGTTTGTGCAGGACTTCCATCTGCTTTCTATCAACGCCCGAGTACATACGTAGTTGAAATGATTAATAATCTGCGATAACATGATTAACAAACTCTCTGAAGTATAGTCGGCCTTATTGCTCTGACAGTGTGCCGTTGATTTTCTGTCAGAAAGCCAGCGTTGTGTGTTTTTTGTGTTTTTGAGAGAAAGCCAAGCCCTAAAGGTAATTAGAGCTTTACACGACTCACAATGAACTGTTTGATACCACAGCGTCTGCAGCGGCGAGTCTCAATCAGAGGTTCACCCGCCTCAGCCACGCACAGAGTATGTTTAACTCTAGGAAACTAGTCAGTAAAAGTAAGCGATCCAAACATGTGATTTTTATACAAATGTGTCACTGGTTGCAGCTTCACACACAACATCAGTGCTCTCTACTCTCTCTGCTCTCTCTGCTCTCTTTGCTCTCTCTTCTCTCTCTGCTCTCTCTACTCTCTCTACTCTCTTTTCTCTCTTTTCTCTCTCTTCTCTCTTTGCTCTCTCTACTCTCTCTTCTCTCTCTGCTCTCTCTGCTCTCTCTACTCTCTTTGCTCTCTCTTCTCTCTCTGCTCTCTCTACTCTCTCTGCTCTCTTTGCTCTCTCTACTCTCTCTTCTCTCTCTGCTCTCTCTACTCTCTCTTCTCTCTCTGCTCTCTCTACTCTCTCTTCTCTCTTTGCTCTCTCTACTCTCTCTTCTCTCTTTGCTCTCTCTACTCTCTCTTCTCTCTCTGCTCTCTCTGCTCTCGCTCTCTGCTCTCTCCTCTCTCTCTCCTCTCGCTGTGTGCTCTCTGCTCGTGTTGGTCCGGCGCTCTCTCAGTCCCACAGACAGTTGATTGTCCATGTGCAGTTCATTACCTGGCGTTCCCACAGGACCCTCCATATGCTCCCCATCCTCAGCACATGAAACACATGGTCCGGCCCACACGCACTCTCCAGCCTCCAGCTCCGGCAATTTACGCTCCCTCCGAAAGTCCGGGAACTCAAAAACATGAAATGCATCTGCCTGACACCTTTCGTAATGCACAGGGATGAGATAGTATTGGAAGGGGGAGAGGAGAGGGGAGAGAGGGAGTCAGAGGTCACATGATGTCAGAGGTAAACTGACCTTGACCTCATCAGTAGACACAGCTGGTCCCAGGCTCGAGAACACGTATGCGGTCACATGTGGAAGTTTGTGGTTTTATTCTTGTCTTTTTATATTAGGGAGAGCAGGGATCGCGCTCCGCAGTCGCCTAGAGTCAAACTGCACACGACTATGCAGAAAACACATTTCTATGTTCGTTCATTCATGTATTTGTG
Organism: Knipowitschia caucasica; assembly: GCA_964034765.1. Classification (NCBI taxonomy): domain Eukaryota; kingdom Metazoa; phylum Chordata; class Actinopteri; order Gobiiformes; family Gobiidae; genus Knipowitschia; species Knipowitschia caucasica. The sequence continues at coordinate 11,686,929 of OZ035844.1, forward strand.
AAAGGATTTCTTCTATGAACTCTTCTAGTGGATTCTCCAGTCCCTCCAACGTCAAAGTCCCAGAGTATGGCATTAAGTGTACCTCCATGGAAGTAGTAGGCCCATATATCACAAAGGATATGATTTACAGTATGCCCCTTTAAAACATACCTGCTCCATGCTGGCACCAAAACTATGCACTGTTTGTATCTACTATATTTAGCAAATAAATATACCCATAGCATCAATTCAATGTATTGTTGTATAGCCCTAAATCACAACAGTAGTCATTTCGGAGGACTTTACAAAACTGTTGAATTTGCCAACACACAAAAAAAACCCACATAGAGCCATTGGTCCATACGGTGCAGATGACCAATGTCCATAAATGTCCTTGAATGTTGAGTGTCCTGGATCATCAGCGCTGTCCTTAGACCCTTGGTGCTGTATTCTTAATGCCACCTCTTGTACTGACCATTACACCGGCTCACCTTGTCTCCAGAACCTTGTACTGGACGGACTGGAACCGCGAGGCTCCTAAGATCGAGGCGGCTTCAGTGGACGGAGAGAACCGCCGGGTGGTGGTCTCTGAGGGGATCGGCCTGCCCAATGCCCTCACATACGACTCCTCCGCGGGGCTGATCTGCTGGGCTGACGCAGGTACGCAACACGCATGGATACTTATTGCGGATCATTTAAATACTGTTACTTTAAGAGCGCAAAAAATGACCAAACATGAAGTAATAATTGCCTGAATCGAGTGGTTTTTGTCTCAATTTGAGTACATGCTGACTCCCCGAAAACAAGATCGACCAATGACAAGATCTTCTCATTCCTAGAGAGACATTTATTGTATCTTTTAAACACAAGATCATTTTGCTTTGACCCATTAGTATAGCTTGTTTTAAGGCAGTCAGAATGTGCTCACATTAAGACACATTTTGCCAAATTTGAGCAATTTTCACAAATGTTATGTAGATTTTTGTGTGCATGCCTTTGCAAATTCCTAGTTTGTAACTTCCTCTTACTCAGAATGGCAAGACAAATAATTCTGATTCTTATTCAATGTTTAATTTGAGGCCTAAGTATTCTTCTAATACTGTGCGTTCAGGAACTAAGCGTCTGGAGTGCATTCGTTCCGACGGATCCGGCCGAAAAGTGATCCATCCCAACCTCAACTACCCCTTCAGCATGGTCTACTACAGGCAACACTTTTATTTCTCGGACTGGAGGAGGTTAGTATATTTTTTCTACTAATATTTCCATCAATTACTGCTTGTCCTTGATTAATGAAAGCGTGTATTTGCTGTTGAAAGGGATGGCGTGATCACTGTGAGCAAAGAGACCAATAAACTGACGGACGAATATTTACCGGAGCAGCGTTCTCATCTGTACGGAATTGCCATCGCCTCGACCCAGTGTTTATCAGGTAATTCACGGGCATGTTGGGGTTTCTGAAGCAGAGGAAAGCACAGTTGAGTCATCAGGTCTGACTCTCAATCCTTCACTAACAGTGCGTAAGTGTATTAGCTCTGCAGGGTGTGTGTCGGAGGCTTGCTGCCCTCTGTTGGTCAGCATGAGCACTGCACCCTAAGTTACACTCATTATGAAGGATATCATCCAGGTCTGACTGTGTTCCATGCTGGCTTTATCTGAGTGTTCATTAAAAAGGTCTGTATTAGCATTTAGAAATAATTTGGAAACTTTAAGCTGCTAATCCACCTCTGGCCAGAATAAGAGGCTTAGTGCTGGTTTCTCAAAACACAAAAGTGGAAGAACAAAATGTATATCGGCCTTTATAAAAAACTTAATTCAAACAATGTTGATATTCTGGATGTCCCATTGTCTGGCATTAAATACACTTTGGTAGAGTGGTGAAATAGCTTTTCTTACTTTTAGTAGTTGAAGCTGAGATTATCACCTTTCAATGCACAGTTTTATGTATACAAATCATCTCAAACTTAGGCCTGTGGGCCAAATCCAGCCCCCAAGACCTTTTACGTGGCCCCTGAAATGACTTTCAATCATCTTCATCGCAGTCACGTGCAGCATTGATGCTAAGGGGCTCCTATGGCATGTTATACCTTAGTTTAAAGTCTATTGTCTCAGGAAAATAACCATTTCACTGCATCTGTTCTAAAATAGTATAGTTTTATCGATCAGTCAGGCCCCAAACCCTTCCTCAGTTTATATAAATGTATAAAGTGGTTTTGGAGCTGCAGTAGAGTGGTTTTTATCTTAATCTTAGTGAATTCTGACTGTCTTTAAAAAATCTTTTGTCATTCCATTGGAGACATTTCTTGTCTATTTTAAAACAAGAAGATTTTTCTTTGTCCCATCGGCAAATAGTGTTTTAAAGCAGTAGAAATGTGCTGAAATTAAGATAAAGCAGAGATAGAGCAAATTTTGACTTATTTTTCATCACTTTTTGCAGTGATAATATTTGTTATAACCCAAAAAGTCAAATAGTGACTCATCGGGCTCTGTTTTACAAGTCTGTATAGATCTACTCAAGATGAAAATATCACCATTTGTTCACAACACTTTACTTTCTGTTGGGACAAACGACATGGATTATATATTTTTTCAATCTTTTTATTGAAGTTAGACAGTAATGGACACACAGAAAAATTACAAAGTTCTTGTAACTTTTATTTTTTTATTTTTTTTTATAAACCAAAAAGACCCATTACAGTCACACATTGAAACAAACATGGATTTTGTACTAACTAATACAGTCTAAACAGTCATGGGTCCTATACAAAGTAAATTTTAAAAAAAATTAAAAAATGAAGCAAATAGATTTAAAAATATATATAAATAAAAACAATAAAAAATAAAAAATAATAATAAAAAAAAAAAATAAAGGAGAGGGGGAGGGGTCAATCCACAGGCAATGTTTGCAATGATTTACAGTTTCTCAAAAAGGGACCCCATTTGCGTTCTAAATTTTTTTCTTTGTATCCTCTTGTTCTGAGATTAATCTTTTCCAATTTAAGGAACGACAGAACATCCCGAAACCACTGGGATATCACAGGTGCTATTGAAGATTCCCATAGTAGTGAAATTTAACACCAAATATTCAAAAATCAATGAAGGGCTTTAGAAAGGATCTCCGAGTACATCAGTTAGCAACCCTCAGCTAACTGACCATAACATTTTACATTTACAACAATAATATGAAGTTTTGTGTTGATGAAAGACTAGACAATGCTATAATAACTTTGTAATCTCCAGTTATTTTGAACAAGCCCAGTTGTTATCTGAGCTCTGCGTTTCGTCGCCTGTGAACAGCTGGGCCTCTGCGGGATCCAGCTTTAGCCGTGTCTCATCCCGCCGCTTCTCCTCAAAGTACAATAATTAACCCACTGTCCTCGCCGCACACAAAATGACACGGCTCTTCTCCGCTCGGACTTTCTTTCTGATGTTTGGATGTTTGGAGGAGCGCAGATGTCCTTCCACTCGGCTGCTTTTATCTATAAACACAGGATGATCCTCAACTAGCACTTGTTTGTCTAGAAGGGACCCTGCCAAAAGTGATCAAAAATATGTCAAAAAGGTGTCACAATTGAGCACATTTTGACTTCGTTAAAATAAGGTTTTCCAATGGGACGGGCAGGATTTATTCGAACAATTAGTACCTCATATTTTATTTATCATTGATCCTGTTCTTATAACTGTTTTTTGACATTATGAAAGTCTTTTGACAGGCCACTACTTATTTTAGAGGCCCGATTTTGCCCCCGAGTCTGAGTGTGACATGCCTGGTCTGGTCTAAAGCGATATCATGAAGAATATTTGTTTTAGTTTCATATTTAGTGGCAGCTTTCATGTGTGTGGTGCAAAGTTGGATTGAAATCGTTGCATGGATATTGTTACATACCTGGAAGTGAAGTAACCGCCTCCAGACTTCAAAGTTGTCGTTCTGTGTCTAATTCTGGTCTTGATGACAGGTCTGGGACTGTGTCAGAGGCTTCTTTTTGTACGAGTGATTTTTTTTCAGTGATGCAATTTTGAGTAGGGTTTAAAAAGCTGCTACTTTAACAACTGTTCTTAAATCTAGGGTAGTGCATTATCAAACTGTGAAAGTGGATATTGACTCAGAAGCTAAGCAGTGCGAGGCCTGGTAAGTACTGTGAGGGAATATAAGGTAGTAATTGCTTGAATCAAGTGGTTTTTATCTTAATTTGAGCACATCCTGTTCAAACAAGATGTCAATGGGGCAAATTCATTTATATCTTCTGTCTAAGGGCAGATTTCATGAATATTTAAAAAAAAAAAGATCATTTCACTTGGCCTTTTGGTGAAATGTGCCCAATTTAAGATACATTTGGCCAAATTTGAGCAATCTTTACTTTATTTTTCATCACTTTTTGCAGTGAATGGAAATATCAGGGGCCACAGTGGCTGAGGCTGTCAACTGTTGTGTCCTTAGGCAAGACACTTCACCCACATGAGTCTGATGGATACTTTATTGATCCCCGTAGGAGAAATTCAGGTGTCCAGTAGCAGCAAAAATAAAATGTATCATTCTAAAAACATAATAATAGTAATAATCCGCAACAGCCTCGGGTCACAGCTGCAGAGGTGGAGTAGCCTCTGGGTGGAGCAGGACGGGTCACAGCAGCAGAGGTGGAGTAGCCTCTGGGTGGAGCAGGACGGGTCGCAGCAGCACAGGTGGAGTAGCCTCTGGGTGGAGCAGGACGGGTCGCAGCAGCAGAGGTGGAGTAGCCTCTGGGTGGAGCAGGACGGGTCGCAGCAGCAGAGGTGGAGTAGCCTCTGGGTGGAGCAGGACGGGTCGCAGCAGCAGAGGTGGAGTAGCCTCTGGGTGGAGCAGGACGGGTCGCAGCAGCAGAGGTGGAGTAGCCTCTGGGTGGAGCAGGACGGGTCACAGCAGCAGAGGTGGAGTAGCCTCTGGGTGGAGCAGGACGGTGGTGTTCGGACAGGCACTGAGGCATTTCAACATCAGGATAGCACAAGGGTTAAATAATCAAACGTATTCATGATATTTATTTATTGACGTGTCTGAAGTTTTTCTCCAGAATCCACCTCATGAATCCTGCTGAAGTGAAAAGTGCATCTCTAATCCCCCGGTCTTGTCTTGCCCCGCAGGGATCCACTAACGCTGGCTTAGGCGTGGCTCTTGGTGCTACAGTGGGGCCTCCAGGAGGGGGCAGCTCAGGACACTTTGTTGGGAGTGAGGAGCCGTTTTACACAACCCTCTGAATCTGAATCCACCGTCCTTACTCTCGTCTTGAAGATATATCGCCCAATACGTTTTGTACATTTGTTTTATACCTCAATTTGTAGCTTTTTTTTTACTGTATTTTTGTACTTGAGTTTAGTTTTTATACCATTTACAGAAAGGCTTTTACTTGTGTGTTTTTACAGTGTCCCAGTATGATGCAGTTCTATTGTCAGAACACAGCCCTACAATCGTTTCGTTGTCGTCGTTCGTGCACTGCTTTGTATAATTTGACACATTTTGAAGTGTTGTTTGCCAAATTCAATACTAAATATGTTCAACATTTGTCCAGATCTAACGTTTTTATAAGACGTAGTATTTATAACAATAAAAATGTGATTTGGTAATTCATGTTGAAGTTGTAAATATGTTTTATATAATCAAATACTAATACATACTCATAAGTGCTTTGTGAAAGGGAACTCTCAGGACACTGCTTTAGGCAGTGATCGGTGCTCATGTCTCTGATAAAAATGATGAAAAACTTTTGGTTAAATGATCTTGATTTGGGCACATTTTGACAGCCGCACAAGATTTGCCAATATCTCCCTTGGAATGGGAAAAATAATTTGGAGAATCTAGTGGTCTCAGATCAAGACCACTCGATTCTAGCAACGATAATCTCATTTGATCATGTTTTTGCAGTGTAACTACAATGTCCAGCTCATTGAATTAAGACTGTTTTAACGAAGGTACTTTTTTATTTACATGGAAATATTAACATACTTCCAAATGGAGTCCACCCATTTCATTTCCATTAATCAAATCAAAAGGAAATATAAAAAAATCATACGTTCATTATCTATACATTTTTTGTATGATCTTGGATGAGAAGAACTGACACTGGAGTAAAAGCCAGAGAGTAGTGTCTAAATGCATGGTTTTTAGAGCTGCAGCTTCAAAAGGGCTGTAGCAAACACAAATTAGACTCAATTCACAGGAAGTGATGAGGAACACAGATACTTAAAGAACTAGTGCCAGTATTTACACCTGCTCTGATCCGCTACAACTCCAACACTGGATCAAGTCATAACATTCATTGGAAACAAATTCTCCTAACTTGAACACATATTGATCTCAGAACACGATTCGCCAATGGAACAAGCAAAATGTACTTGTTTTAAAAAGATACAAGAAACGTCTCCCTTGAAATGAGAAAATAACGCAACAGGTCTTGAAATGAGCTTTCTCCCATTGGCCAATCTGGTTTTAAGTCAGTCAAACTATTCAAGCCATTATTACCACATATGTCAACACTTTTTGCAGTGAACATCCAAACTCAAAAAAACAAAAGGCTCCACAAAATCAGAACTTCCTCTTCCCGGTTCGTTGGCTCCGGACGCCGCAGTTCTCATCGGCCCACTTTGCCGAGCCGGTGGTCTGTCTTGGGGTCGGCGATGATGGCCTGAACTGCGACGATGGCTTCGTTGATCTTTGTCTGCAGCTCCCTCAGCTCCTCGATGTGCAGCAAGCGCAGGATCTGAGCCGCCTCGTTCAGTGTCGCGTCTGACAGAGAAAGAAAAGGATGTGAAGCAGGGCACTCCAGCTCACGCCGACGCACACTACAGAGCAGAACCTGAACGCTCACCTCCTGTGTCGAAGCCCAGGACGTGTTTGTCCAGCGCCACAGGAACGCCCTGAAGACAAACGCTCATTTAAATGATCCAACGCTCTGATCAAAAGTTCAAGCAGATATTTACCTCTTTACTTTGACTTGCTTTAGCTATAGCCTCTGGGGAAAGTCTATCTTGAATCAAAATGCGAATAGCCTGAAACAAAAGTACATGATGAACGTTGTGTTTTCCAAAGAAGCTGAGATGACAGACCCTCTTACCTTGAGCATCACCAAATAGTCATCATGCCGCTGGATCTTGAGGATGTTAGCGAGCGCGGTGACTCCAGCCTTGAAGTCTGGAGAGTCGCCTGATATGCCACCAACGCAGAGAGAGTAAGAGTATTGTTAAATAGCGCTGAAGCAAATGGCTACGACTCCAGCAGCTGCGCTCACTCACAGTCGAGGTTGACCAAGGGGTCGGCCGGTTTGTTGCTGTTGCTGTTGGATGCCAGCGGCTGAACGTTCTTGTACTTCTCCACTGAAGAGAAACACAGATGTAAGGTCAGGACCTTCAGGCATTAGGCTTAAATCCAGTGTAAAACTGCAGCAGGAGGTCATGAGAATGGAAACGGTACTTATTCTGCATTTCAGAGGAGACCCAAGTGAATTTCGTAGAAGGGTCTACCATGTTCTGTGTTGCACTCATATTTTAGGTCATTAATCAAATCAATTTGAAACGGGCTTAAACAGAAATAGCATTACGAATAGTTAATTATCCATTTGTTTGCGAAATGGACAAAGGGGAAGCAGATGGATTTGTTAGCGAGGATTTCAGGTTAATTGGATTACATTAATTAAATGTTTGCGAAGCACATGTATTGGTTAAATCCAGTCACATTTTTAAAAACATGTGTCAGTACTTCAGCTTAAACAGAAGTATTTAATATTCTAACAAACTTCTTCATTTTGATGTTTACATTATATTACTCTAATTTTTATATTTGTAAAAATATGAAGGGGATATTTGTCTTTGTCGTAATCAGCTCCACCGGTTATTAACACACTGATAGTTTTACTTTACAAAACAATCAGTGAATGTAGGGCCACTGATTGTTTGGCCAAACTTTGCAGAAATATCTATTTATTCATTTATTTATTTATTTGTTTTAATTGTAGACAAAAACAATACTACACATATTACAATTAAATTTCAAATAATTGTCGTCTTGTCTCACAAATGAAAAGGAGCAGAAAGAAGAAAAAAAAAATCTTATGTTGCCTGCCCCTTTCTTCATACATGTACTAATTAAATTTAAACATTTAAAAAAAAAATAAAAATAAGATGGCCTTTAGCACTTCTTCAAACTGTTGTTATTTTATGTGTTTTTGTTTTCATAATTCTTTGTTTTTTATTGTTTTTTTTCTAATCATTCATTTCATACGATTTCACTGTTCTGATCTACACTGTATAGGTGTACACACTTTATTCTTTTAAATATAAAGTAAACGTTCTCCTTTATTACTAATATCAATGCGGCGAATGTTTCTGTGACGAGCAAAGCTGATCAGAATCAAAGAGAAGCAGTTTTTTGTATTGTTGTAGCTGCTGCATGTCTTTTACCAGCGTCACCGTCTCCCTGATTTTGGGAATTCAGAAGGATGCAGATATATCCGAGTTTCCAAGAACGCATAAAACTGACCAGTGACCTCTAAATCATAATCAAAAGTTGGCATTCTGAGCTGACAATGTTAGTTAATCCATCGTGAACATATTGTTTTGTTGTACCATTGTCTCCATATTCATATCTGACAGCCAGACCCAGAAGCCAGTCCAATGCCTCCTGTCGCTCCTGAACTTCAAACGGACTGTTCAAATCCTGTAAATACTGCGAACACATGCACTCCAGGTTAGAAAGAGACAACAAAGACATGTATTGTAAAAAATATATATATATATCATCGTCACCTTCTGAAACGCTTTGGGCCATTCTGAGCTGGGAATGTTCCTCAGGTTCCCCCTCTCCTCGATCTTATAGTGGCGGATCTTCTGGTCCTCGAGCCAAACAATGCAATTCCTATACTGTGTTTCATCTATATAATGAAAACAAAAAAATGTGTATACAAGTGATATCATCGTGAAATTTCCAGCCCAGCTACAAGAGGGGACTAAGAAAGCGTGATTACAGTACACAAAAGCAACCAGGAAGTACGATCGATCACATTAGTCCAGTTCTCAGGTCTCTGCTCTGGCTTCCTGTGGCTCAGAACCTCTGTGTTCAAGTCTCTCCATGGCCTCGCACCAAAGTACATCTGTGACATGTTCTGCCATATGAATCACTGGACTCCTGCTGGGACTCTGCTGGGACTCCTGCTGGTGCCCAGGGTCAGGACTAAACATGGGGATGCAGCATTTCAGATTTATACAGCTAAAATCTGAAAGTCTCCCTAAAAAAGGTGAGACAGTCTTATTCCCGACAATATTCAAACCCAGGTTAAAAAGCAGTTCTGTTTATCTGTGCAGACAACTGAGGGATTGCATTTTGACTCTTTATTGAACTGTGATTATATAAAATGTTAATGCCTTGTAATATTGTTTTGTTTAGCACTTTAGTTGTACTGTGTATGAACTGTGCTATAATATATATAATAACCTCGCCTTGCCTTTCCAGTTCCTGTTTGCATCATAGACTGTGAACATATGACTCTATATCAAATCCATTGGAGTGACAGCTAAGTGACGTTAGCGTTAGCCCCGGTGTTAGCCCGGTGTTAGCCCGGTGTTAGCCTGTTCCCACGTGTCTATCGCGGTGAAGGTTGATCGGTTCCCGTACCTTTGCTGTCGAATCCACTGGGGTTGTGGTAATCCAGAGCTGTCAGCTTTCTGTGAAACATGATTGCTTTTATGCCTTTGATATAAACTCAAACTTGTGCTCAAGTCCACAGCTCAGTTCTGTGCTAAGCTAGAGCCTGTACTACGCATGCGCAGCCGGTCCATTTCTGTTGTGGGAACGCTGCACTGCCCTCTACTGGTAAACCAAATGAGAAGCAGCTTATGGCAATATGGATGCTGCTGTGTCCAAAAAAGACAACAATGTTGTGTGAAATAACACCACGTTGTATATTTTTCTCGATTATTGTGTAGAATTCCGTCAACATATTAAAATTAACGGATGATAAATTCCCTCAAGGACAAATATAAGAGTACAAGCTTTGGTGTGTGAATTATTAAACATTTTTTAGACCCCAGGGAAGACCCAGGACCATAGACTGTACAGGACATGCTGGAGGGACTGTGTCTCTGAGCAGAATGCCTTGGGTTCCCCCGGATAAAGTGAAGGAAGTGTGCGTGGATAGGGAAGTCTGGGCGTCTCTGCTCAGACTGCTGCTCCCGCGACAAAGCGAAAGAAATCAGATCAATGGATGGAACTTTATCCAAATGGTTTCCTGAACTTAAAAACCACACCTAACCGTAAAGAAATGCAGAGTCTAAAAAGTACTTGTAGTAGTAGTAGTAAGTAATCTTTATTTATATACCGCCTTTTCACTGCACATCAGTCTCAAAGCGGTTTACAATTGTGATTTTTGGGAGTGGGGGGTCCAGTACAGGAGGCACATGCCAGACCTATTGTACATATTTTTAGTGGTAGGGGAAACCGGAGCACCCGGAGGAAACCTACACAGACACGGGGAGAACATGCAAACTCCACTCAGAAAGGCCCTGGTCCAACCGGGATTCGAACCCAGGACCTTCTTGCTGAGAGGCGAGAGTGCTAACCACTCAGCCACCGTGCCGCCTTAGGCAAGGCAAGGCACGTTTATTTATATAGCACAATTCATACACAAGGCAATTCAAAGTGCTGAACAAAACAAGAGAGCATTAAAATCATAAATAATCACAGAACATTAAAAAGAAAGATAAAAATATAAAATCCCCCAGTTGTATGCACAGTTAAACAGTACTGTCTTTAACCTGGTTTTAAACATTGTCAGAGAGGAGGCCTGTCTCACATCTTCAGGAAGACTGTTCCAGATTTTAGCAGCATGAATCTGAAAAGCAGCCTCCCCATGTTTAGTTCTGACTCTGGGCACTAACAGGAGTCCAGTCCCTGTGCTCCTCAGAGTCCGGGCTGGTTCATATGGGACTAACATGTCACTAATATATTTTGGTGCGAGGCCATGGAGAGACTTGTACACAAGCAGAGCTGTTTTAAAGTCTATTCTCTGAGCCACAGGAAGCCAGTGCAGAGACCTGAGAACTGGACTAATGTGGTCGTACTTCCTGGTTCTAGTCAGGACTAATGTGGTCGTACTTCCTGGTTCTAGTCAGGACTCGAGCTGCTGCATTTTGAATGTACTGCAGCTGTTTTACAGCCTGTTTGGACAGACCTGTGAGCAGGCCATTGCAGTAGTCTAACCTACTGGAGACAAATGCATGGATAAGAATCTCCAAGTCTGCTTTAGACACTATGTTTTTGATCCTGGAAATGTTTTTTAGATGGTAAAAAGCTGCTGATGTTACTGATTTGATGTGGCTATTAAAATTTAAGTCTGAGTCCAGTATTACCCCTAGATTTCTGACCTTGTTTGAAGGTTTTAGGGAGAGAGACTGTAGGTGACAGATGACGCTCTCTCTTTGTTTCTGGGGACCAAAGACAATCATTTCAGTTTTGTCTGCGTTTAGCTGAAGGAAGTTGTTTTGCATCCACTCACTGATCTGTTGGATACAGTGAAGGAGTGAGTCCACTGGTCCATGTTCTCCTGCAGTCAGTGAGACATAGATCTGAGTGTCGTCTGCATAGTTATGATAGGAAACTTCGTTTATGCGTATTAACTGACCTAACGGCAGCATGTAGAGATTGAACAGAAGAGGTCCCAGGATCGACCCCTGTGGGACTCCACAGGTCAGGGCCATATGATCTGAGACACAGTTTCCAATCTCCACAAAGTACTTCCTGTCTTCAAGGTAAGACCTAAACCAACTTAGGGCGGTGCCAGCGACGCCAACCCAGTCCTCTAGTCTCTGTAAGAGGATCTCATGGTCGACAGTGTCAAAGGCAGCACTTAGATCTAACAGGATTAGGATTGAGACTTTGCCTGCGTCAGTGTTCAGCCGGATATCGTTTGTAACCTTAACGAGAGCAGTCTCAGTGCTGTGGTGGGGTCTAAAGCCGGACTGAAACATATCAAATGAGTTGTTGATTATAAGAAATCTAGTAAGCTGTAGGTAGACAACTTTCTCAAGGACTTTCCCCATAAAAGGCAGATTTGAGATGGGACGGTAGTTGTTAAGTACCGTAGCATCGAGACTGCTCTTTTTTAGCAGGGGCCTGATGACTGCAGTTTTCAGGGCCTTTGGGAATATTCCAGAATGAAGGGACATGTTTACTATCTGGGTGAGTGAATGTAACAGACTGCTCAGAACAGACTTCAGAAATCTAGTGGGTAGTACATCCAAGCTGCATGTGGAGGAGCTCAAACTGGAGATTATCTCTTGGACAGTTTGATCATTTACAGGTGCAAAGTGAGTTAGCTCAGAGAGCCTTTCTGGCTGTTGGATGGTTATCTGTGGATTGGAGACAATGGCGTTTTTGATGCCTTGAACCTTGTCATTGAAAAAATGAGCAAACTCATTGCATTTACGTTTGGAAGTTAGCTCTAATGGCATTTGAACAGGGGGGTTTGTTAATCTATTAACTGTTGAGAACAGAACACGCAGATTGTTGCTGCAGCCTTCAATCATTTCAGAAAAATACCTTTCTCTCGTACTACGTAGCACCTGGTTAAACTCGCACAACTTATCTTTGAAGATCTCGTAATCAACCTGGAGGTTGGACTTGCGCCACTTCCGCTCGGCCCTCCGGCACTTTCTCTTTTGTGCCCTGACCGAGTCTGCTTTAGCCCACGGCGCCTTCTGCTTATTTTTCACTATTTTAACCTTCACAGGAGCGATGGTATCCAGAACATTCAAAACACTAGAGGTGACAGAGTTAAACAGTTCATCTACAGTAGAATACGATGCATTCTCAAAGTTTATCATTCCCATAAATAGTTCACTCGCATTTTCATTTATGCGCCTTCTTCGAACAGTTGCAGAGTCCACTGGTGGTTTGTTAGTGAAACACATGTCAAAAAAAACACAGAAATGATCCGAAAGAGCAACATCGACCACGTTTACATTTGAAATATTCACCCCCTTTGTAACTAACAGATCTAGAGTGTGCCCTTTGCTGTGGGTGGGGCCACTCACATGCTGAGTGAGACCAAAGGTATCAAGTACAGAACTCAGCTCATTTGCATTTCTGTCATCAACATTATCCACATGAATATTAAAATCACCTGTAATAACCAAACTATCAAAATCTGTGCATACAACTGAAAGCAACTCGGTAAAATTATCAATAAAACTGTGACATGACTGCGGTGGCTTGTATAGGACAATGAAGAGTATTGGAGGAGATTGTTTTTGTTGTATTTTAAAAGACACATATTCAAATGACAAAAACTTCCCAAGAGACATTCTATGGGAGACAAAGTGGTCTCTGAAAATGGCAGCTAAGCCTCCTCCTTTTTTGTTTTCCCGTATTTCAGATTCAAACTTGAAATTTGGTGGTGATGCTTCTATTAAAACTGCATTTTCTGAATTTTGGTCAAGCCAAGTTTCAGCCATGAACATAAGATCAAGATTATGAGAACAAATAAAATTATTGATTAAAAAAGACTTGTTACAAAGAGATCTGACATTAAGCGTAGCCTTAGCCATCCGTTAACTCCGGTAAAAGTTATTTGATTACTAGTCTTTTTCAAATACAAGGAGAAAGATTAGAAGTTAGGCACCAGATAGAAGTGAAGTAGTAAAATGGTGACCTGAATCTATTTTCCTTATTCATAATAATAATTAATAGATTGATACTCTTACAAATATCCAAGATTACAAATAAAACTGCACAGTTCATAGAAAAAAAAAGATACAACACTTTTATTATGTGTCACATTGTACAATAAAAAAAACACCATCAAGAGGAGTACACACGTCTGAATGTGGGCTTGTGAGAACCGATGGACCTTATATGGAATTTAAAAAGGTCTCATGCGTGGCCCAAGAGGCGGCGCTCTGTTAGGAGGCGTGATTGCTATGTCCAGATAGTCCCCAATTTGAAACCTCTGCGACTGCAATGTCATGGAATCATCTGCACCTTTCCGGCCAGAAATAGTGCTGCCTATGTCTTTTAGCCTGTGAGAGAGAGAGAGAAAGGCTTGTTTAAACATAAAAGATCTGTTTGAAAATGATTTAGACATAGACAGGTTTATTACATTAACATTTCCCCATAGTGGGAGCAGGGAGTAGCTGGCAATACTGTATAAAAAAAAATGTGTTAAAAAAGTAGTCTCTATACATATAGGTACAGGTAGAATGATACAGAGCAGATAACAATATTAGATCTGAGACTTAAAACTGGGGTACTTTATGAAATAGTCTGTTATTTGCTACAACAGAAAGTAAATGGTAAGTGTACTTTTGTGTCTGTAAATGTGTATGAAAAGATGAAGATAAGCATGCATGTAAAACTGTTTAAGAATGAGGTTCTGTGGTTTAAAAGTGTGTCACCCCGGGGTGAGGGCATGGCATAAATGCAGTTCTGTGCAAGCACCAAAAGGCCTTTTACCTGTACGCTTTGGTTCGAGGCTCTGGGAATACAATAGCAAAGCTGAAGTGTGTCCCCTTTTTTCTTGCTTCCGGATATACTTCTTTCACCAGGCTAGTCAGCTCTTTCAAAGTAGCATCCATCCTGAACACAAAAAACAAAGTCAATTAAAGCTTGGAACTAGGGGTGGGCCAAATATATTGTTGACAATATCATGAAAGTCAATTTGAACATATGCTTTTTTTATATTATCGTCTTTATTTTTCAATACATATTACAATTAGAGAAGGAAAGATGCCCATTCGTCTAATGTGTGCCTAAAAAGAGAACCACTGATTTATTTGTACATTTCAGTAAATATTGAGCTCGCCTTTTTTGATGTGATCTTTCTATGTTACTTGAATTTGATTTTTAATGTTAACATACGTGTTAGGAATTAACCAGACAGAGACTGATCGTGGTGCACCAAACTCTGGAAGTTTATTTTGGTTTCTCTCAAGTTCCAGTGGTTTCTGATGTTTCTTTCTGTCAGATCAAAATGGAGTCCGTACAGTTATATATGTCACACAGAGACAGAGAATATCATAGTCAAAACATGGAGTCCTTGTATAGTCTTGCAGTTGTAGTTGTTTGCACGTAGGCCAAAACGCTATCTAATCCTCACATATGTCAGCGCATGTTTAGCAAAGATGTGTGAAGCACTTTAGAAAATAAAAAGCTTCTATTTTGATCTACACTGTCTCTTATCTATAGATGCCCTGGCAAGAAAAACATTGCAGATCATTTTGTATAAAAATGACTGATTATAAAAGATATCGTGACAATATCGTTATCCGGAGTTGGGAGAAAAAAAAATCGAGATATTTATTTTTATCCATATCGCCCACCCTTACTTGGAACACATTTGAAACGGTCTTTTAAATCGTGTATAGAGCTCACCAAGTGTAGATCTGCAGCTCACTGGAGGGCACATTTCCTCTGGCAAACTCATCAGCCCTGTGGTGGCGTCCGTTGTTGGTGGTAAATACACGCAGAAGGAGAGGGCAAGTCTATGACCACATCAAACACGAAAATATCATTTAAAATTATTCAAACAGGACAATATTATATACATCAAAGTAGCAAAATACGCTGAAGTAAATTAGAATATAAAAAACTCCGCCGTTCATAAAAGATACAGGCTTGTTTGTTTGCACTCATAGTTAGCATTAGCATTGGGCTAGCCACATGCACAAACTACATCACGAGACCTTTTCGCGGTCGATGGGTTTCTCTGGCTCCTTCTTGATTTCTTCTTGTGTGATCCGAGATTCAAGCGCCATGATCTTACTTTTATGAGGGTTCTTAAATGAAATATAACTATCCAGACAAATGGTAAGAGACGATGCTTGTTGGCTCAGCTGCAGCATGCAAAGAGCAAAGCGGAACTAGCACGAGCTCAATTCCGCCCGGAGCCAACGAGTAGCAACACAGCGCCCCCTGTGGCCGGAAGGAGAAGTGGCTGCACCTGAATTAAAAAAAAACACTCCCGCTTTTCTCCTTTTCAATATCTTCTATGGATTAACATTTCACTTGAGCATACCTGAACTCATTTTGACATTTTAAAGGATAAATAAGGACGAATAAGGATAAAGAAAGAAGTACTGTTTATGCATTTTTCACGGGATTTTGCAGCAGCCCCAGTGAGAGACTTTCAGGAGGTGGTTTTATTTACAGTCTATGGTGGTATTATTTACAGTCTATGGTGGTATTATTTACAGTCTATGGTGGTATTATTTACAGTCTATGGGTGGTATTATTTACAGTCTATGGTGGTATTATTTACAGTCTATGGTGGTATTATTTACAGTCTATGGGTGGTTTTATTTACAGTCTATGGTGGTATTATTTACAGTCTATGGTGGTATTATTTACAGTGTATGGTGGTATTATTTACAGTCTATGGTGGTGTTATTTACAGTGTATGGTGGTATTATTTACAGTCTATGGTGGTGTTATTTACAGTCTATGGTGGTGTTATTTACAGTCTATGGGTGGTTTTATTTACAGTCTATGGTGGTTTTATTTACAGTCTATGGTGGTTTTATTTACAGTCTATGGTGGTATTATTTACAGTCTATGGGTGGTTTTATTTACAGTGTATGGTGGTTTTATTTACAGTCTATGGTGGTATTATTTACAGTCTATGGTGGTATTATTTACAGTCTATGGGTGGTGTTATTTACAGTCTATTGGTGGTGTTATTTACAGTCTATGGGTGGTTGTATTTACAGTCTATGGGTGGTTTTATTTACAGTCTATGGTGGTTTTATTTACAGTCTATGGTGGTTTTATTTACAGTCTATGGGTGGTGTTATTTACAGTCTATGGGTGGTATGCAGACTGTAATACGTCACTAGTAGAATGTCATACAAAATGAAAAAACAGAATGCTTATATTTGAGTATTTTACATATACTGTAAATATTATTGTATTTTATTGTCTTTCAAATGTTTGTTGAATGTATTTGTAGTTTGTAATGGTATGCATCCATAACTTATTTAAACAAGTTCTCAGATCTCTGCATTGGCTTCCTGTGGCTCAGAAAATAGACTTTAAAGTACATCTGATTGTTTAGGATTTCAATGCCTTTTGAATGTGTAATTTCAATGTTTCTTTTCTTGCCTTGCTTTATAACTGTGCTCTTCAAACACACCTACTTTGCCTTGCCATCCCTAAGTTTATCACAAAATAAATGGTATAGTGCAGGAGAAGGCTCTCACAGTCTGTAATGTACTTTTTAAGACAAAACATGCAGTGAGGACCCACCAAAATAGTTTGTGCGTGCCCGCCCTCTGTGAACAGAACAGTGGGGCATTGAGGCCGTGATGCTGATATCCATTCATTGATATGCATCGGGAAAACGAGCCACTGTGATTCTACAACTGGCTGTGAAATTGCTCACCTACAATTCATCAAACTAGTAACATTCATATGTGCCTTGAATGGGTTATTTTTGTCCCAACTTCTTTTTTCTGTCAATGCTTGCCCCATTTGTATCTGAAAAGTGTATCTTCATTGAGTTGCATTACAAGCCACAGAGAGAGAGTGTGTACTAACTATTGGATGCCTGGTCCTGTGAAACAACATTAGCAATGCATCAATTAGTGTGACGTTATTTGGAATAGAAATGCAAAAAGGAAGAAGCCAAATTTGACTCTTATAAAACAAAATATGTGGGGAAAAAAAACAAATTGCCATTGTTTATGTACACCACAATACAGAAACATTGACTAATACTTCCAGACTATTCTACTTCTTAAAACCATTCCAAGTAGTTTTGTGCAGAAGCGTTTTTGTAATGATCAGAGATGGTATTGTGGTACTGTGGTGTAATTTTAGCGGTGTGGGCCGACGGTTCACCAGTTCACATGAATGCCTCCACTCCTCCTCTTCTCATTCTTTTTCTTCCTTTTGCTTCATGCACTGTATCAATCATTTTACATCGCACTGAATGAATGCAACGTCGGAGCTATGTATCTGCTCTTTTGAACTGGATCGTTTTCTTTTGTTGTTTTGTGAATGTTAACTCCTTGTATGCGCTCTTAGGATGTCCTGGCCTGCCCTGTATATTCAGTTGGTAGGAGCCAACCGCCACTCCACCAGCCTGGGCAAAATCTGGCTCTCAGTGCTCTTCATATTCAGAGTCATGGTTCTCATGGTGGCCGCCGAAAGCGTGTGGGCAGATGAGCAGACGGACTTCACCTGCAACACCCTTCAGGTAATATTCAGTGACTAAGTTGATATTGATATTGATTCTGTCTCAGTCAGGACATGTTGCTAATGTTAATGAATAATTTATTTCGAGCCATGGCAAACAAGAACAAAGAACACCAGCAAAGCAAAACAACTGACTGGCTGAGTGGTTAGCATTCTCGCTTCTCAGCAAGAACGTCCTGGGTTTGAATCACGGTCGGAACAGGGCCTTTCTGAGTGGAGTTTTCATGTTCTCCCTGTGTAGGTTTCCTCCGGGTGCTCCGGTTTCCCCTACCACTAAAAATATGCTCACTAGGTAAAATCTTCCTCCTCCGGTAGTCCTGACCAAGCTGGGCATTAAAATCTGGAGATGGGTTCCCGGGCGCTGTTACTACGGCGACCACTGCTCCTGATGAAAGCCTTTGTGGCATCAGATCAGAATGGGTCAAATGCAGAGGACAAATTTCCCTATGGGGACAATAAAGTGCTCATTTATTATTGTTGCCTTTCCTGTGTTTGAACTGTTTGATTCTCTGATCTGTATTGGTCAGAGAGAGAGCAGAGAGAGAGCAGAGAGAGAACAGAGAGAGAGCAGAGAGAGAACAGAGAGAGAGCAGAGAGAGAGCAGAGAGAGAGCAGAGAGAGAACAGAGAGAGAGCAGAGAGAGAGCAGAGAGAGAGAGCAGAGAGAGAGAGCAGAGAGAGAGAGCAGAGAGAGACCAGAGAGAGAGCAGAGAGAGAGAGCAGAGAGAGAGAGCAGAGAGAGCAGAGAGAGAGAGCAGAGAGAGAGAGCAGAGAGAGAGCAGAGAGAGCCAGAGAGAGAGCAGAGAGAGAGAGCAGAGAGAGAGCAGAGAGAGAGCAGAGAGAGAGAGCAGAGAGAGAGAGCAGAGAGAGAGAGCAGAGAGAGAGCAGAGAGAGAGCAGAGAGAGAGAGCAGAGAGAGAGCAGAGAGAGAGAGAGCAGAGAGAGAGCAGAGAGAGAGCAGAGAGAGAGAGAGCAGAGAGAGAGAGCAGAGAGAGACCCAAGGGAGAGAGCAGAGAGAGAGCAGAGAGAGACCAGAGAGAGCAGAGAGAGCAGAGAGAGAGAGAAGAGAGAGAGAAGAGAGAGAGCAGAGAGAGAGCAGAGGTAGAGACTAATGGTCTTCAGAGTCCTCAGAGTGATTTAGGGCTATACAAAAATATATTGAATTGCGAGTTGAGAACAGACTGTATTGTCTAATATACAATAGATCGATAGATGGATAATTTATTGATCCCCGTAGGAGAAATTCAGGTGTCCAGTAGCAGCAAAAATAAAAATAAAATGGATCATTCTAAAAACATAATAATAGTAATAATAGTCAGCAACAGCCCTTTAGGTCACAGCAGCAGAGGTGGAGTAGCCTCTGGGTGGAGCAGGACGGGTCACAGCAGCAGAGGTGGAGTAGCCTCTGGGTGGAGCAGGACGGGTCACAGCAGCAGAGGTGGAGTAGCCTCTGGGTGGAGCAGGACGGGTCACAGCAGCAGAGGTGGAGTAGCCTCTGGGTGGAGCAGGACGGGTCACAGCAGCAGAGGTGGAGTAGCCTCTGGGTGGAGCAGGACGGGTCACAGCAGCAGAGGTGGAGTAGCCTCTGGGTGGAGCAGGACGGGTCACAGCAGCAGAGGTAGAGTAGCCTCTGGGTGGAGCAGGACGGGTCACAGCAGCAGAGGTGGAGTAGCCTCTGGGTGGAGCAGGACAGGTCAAAAAAGGTGGAGTACCCGCTTGATACGGACCATTTTCTCTGCTCTGTGTTTTCAGAGATCACATATACAATATAATATGTCTAATAATATTGTCAACTATTGAACTAAACAAATGCTTTCCCCTTTCATATCAGTCATAGCCCGGTCTTAGCCATCAGTCAACTCCGGTCAATCCTTTCCCTGATGGTGTGGTACGACCAGGCTATATGAAGTAGTAGTAGTAGTTTAATTTCTTCGGCCAATATGTACACCAGGTCTCAGGTCAAATGTTTTCAGAAATCACATATACATTTTACAACAAGAACAAAAAAAGAACCAAAATGTGTCCACTTTAGTGCGAAACAATGCCTGACCGATCAGTTATAACACCTTTGCAGCCGGCTTCTTTACTGTGTAGAGTTTCTTGTTTGTGGGTGTCACGGAGGCTGAGTGGATAGTGGACTCTTGGGTCTCAGCAAAAAGATCCTGGGGTTGAATCCCGATCGTGCAGAGCCTTACTGAGTGGAGTTTGCATGTTCTCCCTGTGTATCCGTAGGTTTCCTCTGGGTGCTCCTGATTCTCCTACCACTAAAAAATTGTGCAATTGTTCATGGTGTGTGTTTGTGCCCAAGGCCAACATCCAGAGTGGTGTTCGTTAACATTTACATTTAACATTGACTTATTAAACTTGTCTCCCTATGGTTTCTATCTGGATGGAGTTTTTGTGGGCCCTCACCACCCAAAGCAATGCACCAAATACGGAAAGTTCTAATTCTTTTGATTTCAAAGCATAAAAACTTTAAAACGCTGTTAAATTACTTTGAATGATATTGCCTGGTTATTGTATTAAGGCTCATTTAATCCATGTTCCCGGTGAAACCCCTTTAATCCTGTCCTTCTTGCTTTTATATCTTTTATAGCCCGGCTGTGAGAACGTCTGTTACGATCAGTTCTTCCCAGTTTCTCACGTGCGTCTGTGGTGCCTCCAGCTCCTGTTTGTGTCCACTCCCACTCTTCTCATCGCCGCTCATGTGGCCTATTTGAACCACAGAGACAAGACCGGGCTACTGCAGGTCAGACTGCCACTCTAATCTCATCATTTACACATCTGTCTTGACTGTGCAATGATTTTTAGGCTTCCAGAAGAGTTGGCTTTCTGTCTAGCAAAAATCAACTCAGCCAAGAAGAAGAGATTGAGCACTTGAAAAAGAGAAAACGTCCTATTATTGGCACTCTTTGGTGGACGTATGCATTTAGCGTTGTGTGCAGAATACTGTTTGAAGGAGGATTTATGTGAGATGTTTTATTTCATACTATATGTGTATACTGCCATGCTGATCAAATATATGTACACTATTGTAAAAGTGTTTTCATCATGCAGGTATGTTCTCTACTTGTTGTATGATGGATTTCGAATGCCGCGCTTGGTCCGGTGTGATCAGTGGCCCTGTCCAAACCTGGTGGACTGCTTTGTGTCCCGTCCCACTGAAAAGACCATCTTCACCCTCTTCATGGCCACGGCATCTTCAGTCTGTATGGTTCTCAACATGGCTGAACTGGTGTATTTGATTGCCAAGGCTATCACACGGTAAGAATCACAAGAAAGTTAGTTTGGAAGATCCTGGTTGTGCTATTATTATAATGTTTTGTTCCAGGGCGATTCTGCAGAGATCATCCAGGAATGAGAACAAGCAGAATAAAGCAAGCCTAAATGTGCTTGTGTCTGATTAATATGAATAAATCATTCAAATGTACGAATAAACATTGAATTTAAATTGGTGAGTCAGTGTCGCCCTCTACTGGTGATGGCGAGATTGCAATAACGAGGTAAAACAGGACATTCTTTGAGAAAAAAAAATATTTATTGCGTTTTCAGATCTGGAGAAATGTGGTTTTCGTTTATAATTTATCCTCTTCATAATTTGAGATACATTTTCAGTCTCGGTGCACAACTATTGCATCACAGCAAAGCCCAAATATGATGCAACATGACATACGACATAAGCCCTTTATTATGTTTGAGTTTCTTTTTACATGCTTTTTATATTCATATAAATATTATTATCATTTATTTTGATTATCTTTGCTTTTATGATGTAACATTAGACCCAAAAGAACGACTTGGAAATGCATTCCACTTAGAGAAATGATACAAAAATAATAATATATTTCATTATAAATAAAAATGTAAAACTGATAAAATATTGGGGATTTTGCTCTATTTGTATGTTTTGTATGCAGGTCTTTTGAATCTTTATTTTCAGTATTTGCTGTTAGTCTTGGGTATACAGGCTTATTATTGCAATATGTTTTTACAAATTTGCAGAACACAATCGGCTGAATGTACAAGTTTAGTCTCAGCCCAAAGCGTCTAAAGACTTACTGGACTTTTCCTCAAAGTGTTGCAATAATTAAAGAATAGACAGTGAAGTATTCCCCTCAACAATGCACTTCTGGGGATTGTTGAAATCAGGATGTGCTCATTTGGGCCTGTAGTTAACAAACTGAGTCGGGCCTGATTGAGGCCTACAATCAGTGCGTTCTATGTTCCGACTCTGATCCCAACTGGACCGTGTCTTTGATGGTCTGCACTCTGGCCAGTCTCGTGCCCTGCCCTCCCCCCCTCCCCCCGGACACCCCTTGCGCGCCCCACGCACGGGACAGTGTGTGACAGTGGCGGTTGGCCTTGGCCACGGGGGACGCAGCCGCTGCGCTTCGCCTTCGCGGGACAGGATCCACTCGCGCCGCTGTATCAGACCAGAGCAGACTCTTCTCTATCTCTGTGAAAGTGTCTCTGCCTCCACAAGCTGCAGCTGCTGGCCCCTGAGGCCCCTGAGCATTGGAGGAGAGCAAAAGACGGCCCCGCGGGAGGCACAGGTCCAGAGGAGAGGTAAGAGCAGGGATGCTGACTGATGCTGTGGGTTCAAGTGGGAGGGAAGAGGAGGGATTATCTTCTTCCACCTGCGGGATTAGAGGCTCCTCGTGCACTTCATTCAGCGCACGCTCAGGATTAGGCCCAACTTTAGAAAGCCCGCATTTACAACTCATTCAGAGTAACTCAAACTCTCCATGTGGTCATTCATCACAGGTTACTGCACACGTGCTGAACTGCCAAGTGGGTGTTTGTGGCCTGTATGAAATGGGAATGCTTGATATTCTTGTTTTTCATATTGACATCTGGATACAGTTACTGGGCATCATCAATATTAGTAAAGTATTAAAGGTATGTCGTTACAAGTGAAATTGTGTTATTATTTTCTATTTGTGTTGCTGAAACAAACAAAAAACAGTTTGTATTTGTAGGTGATTTGCGCATGAAGTTACATTACACCTACTTTATAATCGTGACTCCCTTCTATTGGAGTAGACTCTGTTGGATTTTTGTTGTTGTTGATAGTGCTCTAATGTTGCATATAGTATTTGCATTGAGTGGATGTTTTTTGGGAGTAAGTGGCTGGCCAAGAGTTAACTGTTGTGGCTGTTTTAGCACAAAGAGCTGTGATCCATCAAAAGCGCACCGCAGCCTGGACAATGTCCATCCAGCAGCTTCTCTATTGTCTGCGTTTGACAGATGGTATTTCATCACGTCAACACATCATGTACATGTACACATACCTCAAGTAGAAAAGGCCTCTAATGTCGGCACTAGTGGGAATGACCTGACTTTCATATGATCATTATTGAACATCTCATACGTTTTCTAGTTACATATGTGTTTAACTTTTATTAATGTAGCTTGATTTTATGTCAGTAGGAATAAGATGTGCAATGATTTTTTAAACAATCCTCCAAAGTCTGACCTGTATTCTGTGCTACTGTTGTTATAACTTTTATCTTTTCAAAGGCAGTTATAGCCTGCATGGTCTTGTCCAGTTGATGGAGTATGATAGTGGAGCTTTGGGTGAGTGTACGTTGGTGTATCGGTCAATCCCAGGCAAACATTTGCCCTCCTCAGCATTCCAGGGATGTGATGAGTGCAGCATTCAACAGGGACAACCTGTTATCCACTCTTTCACTTCCCACAGATGGGGGCCTTTGTCTCAGTGTCCACCCGGGCCTGCTGCACCCTCACAAATACCATTACACACAAATGCATGTATGTCTGGAAGCAAATGTCTACGGGATCATCTGTGTGCTGCGTTTTTCATGTCATTTGTAAATGTGTAAAATGACAAGTGCGAAACAGAAACTGGCAACATCATTGAAGCAGCATCCTTTGTCTCATTCCAGGTACAGTTTTGTTCCTGATATTTGGTCGATGGATTTAACACTGACAAAACAACATATATTTAGTAAGTTTGCATTGATGTTATGAGGAACTAGACAAGTACAAGGACTAAACTCTTAAACCATCTTTCCTTTTCCCATGTCAGTGTGTCTCTTTGGAAATCACAAGTTGGCTGTCTGTGCAGGTTAGAAAAGTAAAGCATGGGTGACTGGAGCTTTCTGGGGCGGCTGCTGGAGAACGCTCAGGAACACTCCACTGTCATAGGAAAGGTGAGTAACAAGAAGAGAAGCAGACTTTGCAGCTTCATTAGTGTGAACAAAGTGAATGTGCAGGTTTGAAATCATACCTGTGAATGGAAAGTCTAACAATACTGTAGAATGTACTGAGGAAGGAAGACAATCTTCATGCAAACAAGGGGCTCTCATCCAGAACATGTACAAGTCAGACTTGTGGAGAAGCAATTCATTTTACACATGGCTTGCATTATTTATGCTTTTACATTTCTTCATCTTAGTCTGTTTTTTTCATTACTTAACTTTGAGACTAGTGCAGGAATAAAACATTCACCCAAACGTAAGTTTGACAAATAACAGCCTATCAAGTGTGCATGAGCCTCACATCTCCATCATACCAGTGTGTTTCTTTTCTCTGAATGAACCGACATGATGGCAGTTCCTCTGTGCTCCTCTAGGTTTGGTTGACGGTCCTCTTCATTTTTCGCATCTTGGTCCTGGGGGCAGCAGCGGAGGAGGTGTGGGGCGATGAGCAGTCGGACTTTACCTGCAACACGCAGCAGCCTGGTTGTGAGAACGTCTGCTATGACGAGGCCTTCCCCATCTCCCATATTCGCTTCTGGGTGCTGCAGATCATTTTTGTGTCCACACCCACGCTCATCTACCTGGGCCATGTGCTGCACATTGTGCGCATGGAGGAGAAAAGGAGAGAACGGGAAGAGGAGCTCCGAAAGTCAGGCCGACACCTGGAGGACCATGACCCTCTTTATCACAATGGCGTGGGGGATGGAGGTGGTAAAAAGGAGAAGCCTCCAATCAGGGATGAGCACGGAAAGATACGCATCCGAGGAGCTCTGCTCAGGACCTACATCTTCAACATCATCTTCAAGACTCTGTTTGAGGTCGGCTTCATTCTGGGACAGTACTTCCTCTACGGCTTCCATCTAAAACCACTGTACAAGTGCCGTCGTTGGCCTTGTCCCAACACTGTGGACTGCTTCATCTCCAGGTCAGAATGTTTTAATATCATTTCAGTCAATTGTTTTTTCAATTTGTTGATTTTGTTGACTATTCATTTTCGATGTGTAATGTTGTTATTTGTTGTTTTCTTAGGCCGACAGAGAAGACAATTTTTATTATCTTCATGTTAGTGGTTGCCTGTGTGTCCCTGGTACTCAACCTGCTTGAGATCTACCATTTGGGCTGGAAGAAGGTCAAACAAGGGGTCACCAATGAGTTCTCCCCCACCTCTGAGTCACTGCTGCTGGGTTCACATGGTCGTGGTGATGCAGTCACCGTGGCAGAGCAGAGCTCTCCTCCGGTGCACGACTGTTTGCCAACATACAACCGTGTGAGTGAGGTGAATGGCGCCCCGGCTGAGGGCGGCACATACAGTCCCATTGAAGTGCCGATGGTTATACCTCTGAACCCCAACACGACAGCGCCCCCATACCCGCTGAAGGCAGGAGGGGACAGCTTAATGGTGGAGGGCATGTCCAGTCCCCTTTATGAGAAAGTGAGCATCGGGAGCCACAGTCACATAGCTGCAATGGAGCAGAACTGGAGCAACATGGCACTGGAGCTCCAGTCTTCAGATGGTAAAAACTCCCCCAGCTCTGACCACCCTACGGCTCCATCTCCCCCCAGCTCAGCCTCCTCTTCCCCCCAACAGGAGATGACTCCACCACACCCAGATGAAGAGCTTCTGTCGTCTTTCCCCACACTGCCCCGCGACACCCCCCTCAACCTCATCGCTCCCAAAGAGGAACCAGAGAGTGAGGAGAGCCCCTCACCAGACGACTTTACCATCGTCACCAAAGCAGAGATGCACCCGCCTCCAGCTGCCCTTCTGACCGACATCCAGAGGTCTAATCGAGCCTGCAAGCCCAGTATCCGCGCTCGCCCTGACGACCTGGCAGTGTAGCTAACCACACTCACATTACAGAGTTTAGTTTTACACATAGGCCAAACATTCTATTCTTCCACTTAAAGGTGCGCCGTGTAGCTTTAACGGAGCTCAATGAAAACAACATTTTGAGTGCTGTGCTTGCGTGCTGGTCAGACACAGCATATTTGTCATTGAGAAGAACAATGGAACCACCTGAAACAGTGCATAGACCTCTCAGTCTTGGCTCATATTTATAAATAAACATTGTTCATGTCAGCTTAAGTTTTAAATGGCCGTTGGTTTATTGCATAGTTTAGCTACATTAGCTATGGTGACAACACTTGAATGTAATGTCCACTCCTTAGGTGAATGAAATCAATAAAACATGTTTTTGTTCCATCTGATGGTGGCATAGTCACTGGCACATCTTAAAGGAAGATAAAAAAGACTGTAACATTTACGTTTACTGAGCTGCACAAATTGAAATACTTAGTCCCTACACAGTGCACCTTTAACAATTATCATAATATTCAAAATGCAACACCATTATTATTCTCATTGGCTTTATGTTTGTATAATTGAGATCTCCAACTGCTTTTACTTGTATGACTGCCTACTAACATGCTCTTACTTCTCTAAGAGAAGTCATGGAACCATGAGATGGAGAATGCATACAGGATACTGCCTACACACTGAGGATCTGAGGAGGGAATGGGCTGGACTAAGTAATGCATGTGGGAGCTTAAGGCAGAGAAAATATAGTATTTTTTCTTTCTTGTTAAATTTACTGGAGGACAGTCGGTGATAGGCTTGCACTTTTGTTTTTTCTTTTTCTGTGAGGTGTTGGCAGCGCGTGTGTCCGTATGTGTCGTCTCTATCTCAGCCTGTAGTTTCAATGACGAGGGGGATGCAGCGGTAGATCACCTTTAGAAGTAGATAGAAGCCTTGTCCCACCCTGAGGCCTGGTGCAGAGGCTCCACAGAGGCCTGGTACAGAGGCTCCACAGAGGCCTGGTGCAGAGGCTCCACAGAGGCCTGGTACAGAGGCTCCACAGAGGCCTGGTACAGAGGCTCCACAGAGGCCTGGTACAGAGGCTCCACAGAGGCCTGGTACAGAGGCTCCACAGAGGCCTGGTACAGAGGCTCCACAGAGGCCTGGTACAGAGGCTCCACAGAGGCCTGGTGCAGAGGCTCCACAGAGGCCTGGTACAGAGGCTCCACAGAGGCCTGGTGCAGAGGCTCCACAGAGGCCTGGTACAGAGGCTCCACAGAGGCCTGGTACAGAGGCTCCACAGAGGCCTGGTGCAGAGCCACCTTAGTTCATCAGGGGATACTATATAAAGTCTATAAATATGTAAATACAGTAGCAATTATAGGCTACGCAGGATGTGTACATGGCACCTTCTGTTTTGAAAATTGTTTCTGATCCACTTACAACGATTTGGAGCTCTCTCTGACAAAGGCACCACACGTCACTTTATTTAAATCAAGTATAACTTTATTGCAGCTGGGGCAAAGCATTGGATCAAATCTCTGCTGGAGCTTGTGTTTGCAGTGTGTTACTGAACTGTTAAGTTAACCCTCGCTGTTCTGTGCATGACCCACTTATTTTAGACTAGCTGTAGATTTTAGAGTTCAAAACAGCTCAGCATAATGTGAATAAGTATAGGTCTTACTCGGTTCTGTTTTTTTCCCCATTTATTCCTGCCAAAGGTTAATGAAAGACTTTGTAGAAGATTTGCCTTACAACATATTCCCTGCAGCTCATTTTGAAAACAGGAACAGACGATAAGGGAGAGTGCTTTGGGGTGAAACTAGTTTTGTACATCTGTATGTTTCTTGCTAGGCTTACATTAGTTTTGTATTGCTACTTGAAATAATGATATATCCAATTCTTTGATATTGGTTGAAAATTAATTAAAAAGAAACTGAATATTTTTTTAAATTGAAATATTACACAAGATCTAGTGACTAGTTTTTTTCTGGCTGATAAAAGCACAATACATCACACTCAGATTGTATGTAGTCTTTAAATGTTGAAGAGTAGCCCATATATACATATATATATATATATATATATCAGAATCAGAATCATTTTTATTGCCACGTAAGTAACAGGAGGTCACAGACTAGGAAATTGCTTTGGCTCAGTGCAACAGTCAAAAAGAGATAATAAAAATAAGAATAAAAAACACTTCTAAAGAATAAATTTAAATTTAAAATAGAGTTACAGTTACTATTTACAATATACAAGTGCACATGGTGCACACAATGTAAGGTGACAGCAGTACAGTGAAGTAAAGTGACGTATGATGGGCAGTAAAGTGACTTTATAAAGGGCGGGGGGACAGGTTAAGAAGTGTTCAAGAGTCCAACAGCAGAGGGGAAGAAACTGTTCTTGTGGCGGGAGGTTCTAGTCCTGATGGACCGCAGCCTCCTGCCTGAGGGGAGTGGATGGAATAGTCCATGTGCATATATATATATACATATATATATATCATACATGCATTACAAACCAGTTTTCATCACGGTTTTTAACCTCAAATTTGCTTCCTTTTGATGAATCTAACTTTCTCACGTGTCAGATGTTTACAGACTGAAAGACGTCAATGATTCAAAAAAAAAAATGATGCAAACGAAACGCCAATGAGATTGAAAAAACAAAGAGCACTTTCTGAAAAACACACAATGGCAATAATTGATAAACAACAATGAAAACTGCTGTGATTCAAAGGGCGCACAGAGACTGAGGAGACATGTTGCATTTTGTCACTGATTGTAAAATGAGGCATATTCATTGATATTGCAGAAATGTTTTCATAACCTTGTTGTTCTGCACGGTTCATAGTATATTTGGCATGTAGATTAAGATTTGCACAGGTAGAAAGCTAGAACACTTAAATAGAAGAGACTATAACAAAGGCTGTCCTGAGAGGATGCATTTTAACATTATGTGTTTATTTATGGGAGAAGTGCTGCCGATGCTGGACTGGGACTGGATACTGACTCTAAAAGTTTTCTGTCCTAAAAATTGACTTTTAAATTTTTTTGGCCCCGACATTTTCACTAAGGATGTGGGAAACTCATAGTTCTTGCAACAACAGCTGAGACAAACCCCGGTGTGTTCAAAAGAGGACGCTTTGACTCCCCCTGTACGATGTCTCCAAACAGAAGTGCCTTGTGTCTGTGTTAGAACATGTTGATGTAAATGTCAATTTACCTCAGATGTTTACAGAGCTGTTACTGAATAAAACATTTTGTACCAACCCCACTTTCGATTACACTCTGTCATGTTTGTCATTTTCATTCAGTTCTGTTGTTGTGTTTCTATATAGTACATTTTTGTTGGTTATCAGTCCATTTGTTAAAGTGTGTAGATGACGCAGTAAACTACTAGACCTGATTGTAAATAGATCCGTGAAACTGTCTAGTTCCATGTTTTGCTCGTCATATACGCACCCGTGTCCCAGTGTGTCCTAGCGGCCTCGCCCATGAAGCTATGCTGAGGCTGGCACTTCCATTATTCTCATTCAAAGTCCTGGGGATTTTGTTCGGACAAAAACTCTTCAGGATCTGAAAAGGCCTTGAATGGTGGTTAATGCCATCACTGGACAGCAGACTACAGTGTGCACGTGTTCATGCCCCAAAAAGACTGTCTGCTACTGTACTGTTGAGTAAGGATTCAGACAAATGACAAATTAGAAGAATGACTGAACCTTTGGACCATAGAATCACGAGGGGTTTCAGCAGTGTCCCAGATGTCCCAGTGGTATCTCCAAAGATCACTGATGACACATCCGATGTTACTTCATCCCAGCATGTAATACTTTATCAAACCTTTCACACAGGTACCGTCAAAATATCCTCGAAACCGACTCGAGACCTCCACTGATATTCAATTAGCTATAACTATAATAATAACTTTTCTATAATCTTTTTTGTGTTGTTTATACTTGTTAAGTTTGAGTGTTTTTTGATCTAATATCACTTCACAGTAAGGGATTTGTATTTATATAAAAAATGTAGAAACAAAACATTCTAGAACTCCTCTCACAACCCCCAGCCCAGTAGTGACCTGCGACCCCCTGTTGGGAACCGCTGAACTCAAGGACAGTAGGCAGATGACTGGCCGGCCCTCCAGTGGACAAAACTAAAACTGCTCAACCCAAACACCACGACTGTTCAGATTCAGATTCAGATACATTTATTTGCCATTTGCAGTAAAACCACATTGGAAAAACTGTGCAAGACTACCCCAGTGTGTTCTAAATGTATTGGCTGTTATTATCATGACAGCTACTTTAGAAGAAAAAAATACACATGGGACGGTATACGTTTTAATGTCAATGGGTCTTTACATTGATAAACTAAAATGTATCTTAGTACCAATAATTAAAATCGTATGAAATATTATTCCTAAGGCTCACACCTGAAATGTTGAGATATGCTGCGGGGCCTTGGAGTCATTCTGCTTCCGGCCAACAACATGGGACTTCCAAATTCATAATACTCTCCACCTTTGTACACTTTGATGCCGTCTGAACCACAGTGAGCAGCATCAATGTTTGACAGGGGAAGGGGAGTGTCCTGGAGTGAAACCCGCGGAGTGGCCGTCAGGTCAACAGCCTTCATGCTGCTGCCTGTGGACAAATGCAAACAACCCATTTAGGTTAAAAGTGTAACCAATGATTGAAACATTATGGAGGAAATAAAACACTGACCTTGAATGACATACAAAGTGTTCTCAGAAGGGCACACGAAAGCAGCGTCTACTTTTCCTTCAATGTTCAACTCCTCTTGAAGCGTTTTGGGGTATCCTTCTATCAGAGTGTAATGGGCACCTCCTTTGTAGATGTATACTTGATCATCCTGCACACACATGTAGTGAGATTTACAAGTATACCACATTTATAGAGTTTGTACTATTATACTGTGTCTGCTGTGCTCCAGCGCGGTCAGTCCTACCTTAATCATGTACATGTTGTCATTGAAAGAGAAAACTGCATCCAGCCCACTGGACAACTCCTTCCAAGATCTTGCGATGGGAAAGGCGTGGAGCCCATCCCGAGCAGTGTCCAAGCGCATATAAACGCTCCCTGTGTATAAATACAGAACAGACCAAAAGTTTGGACACACCTTCTCATTCAAAGAGGTTTTTTTAATTTCCATGATTGTGAAAATTGTAGATTCACACTGAAGGCATCAAAACTATGAATGAACTCGTCCATCCATCCATTTTCTTCCGCTTAATCCGTTGCCGGGTCGCGGGGGAATTTTGTACGTACTATATATATATACAACATATATACATATATACAGTACATATATATTTCCAGTCTACGATCTGGACCTGGACTGTTCTTATGCTGCAGTAGCCCAGCAGCAGGGACCCAGCAGCAGGGACCCAGCAGCAGGGACCCAGCAGCAGGGACCCAGCAGCAGGGACCCAGCAGCAGGGACCCAGCAGCAGGGACCCAGCAGAAGCAGGTAAGGCATGGAAGTAAGTGACTCGCTGGATAACAACAAGTTAAGATATAACATCGATAGAAGCTGAAACGCATTGTTAAGACATACAAATTGATGAAGGAAAAACTTTTGAGAACATACAAAAAGTTTTTCTAACACAGTTGTTGGCAAGATAAAGCAGTCTACAGCCTCTTGCTAACGTAGGATAACTGCTAACACATTAGTACAGCAAAGCGTCATGTGTTGATATGTTTTTCATCATTAATTGTCTGTTTTTTTGATATAATGTCATTTTACCCGTAAAAAAATACGTTTTCCCAGCATCGTCTGTGGTAATGGCATCCAACTTGACCTCACTGCACTTGGGGGGCCTGTAACCATGTCCATGACCTAAAATACAACAGCATCAGTCAGTGCACCCAGACCACTAACATTGTTGTATTTCTAGACTCACCGAAGTTGTCACATTTCATGAAGTAGCTGCGGGCGTCCTTGGGATAGCCCTCAGGGACCACCCCTGTCACTGGGTGGAACCTGGTGAAGTTGTGTCCATGAAAGCAGTAATACTGTTCCAGCCATCGCAGAGCAGAGGTGCAGGCCGGCAGGTGGGACCATGTTTTTGTCTTCACCGTCTTTGTGGGGATGTCATATACGTGCACATCTTGTCCTGCAGGTGGTTGTGATCATTTACATTACTCCAATAGGGCACATACATAGCATAGTAGCGTTTCCTACTTGTTTGACACACGATAATAACATGCATTTTGTCCATTATTCAGGGCTAATTCTGAATGTAGTACAAAAACCACACATACCATTTTACTGTGTAGTGAATAAGCCGAAAGTTATATTAAATAATAATCTAGGCGGAAGATCCATTTCCATTCAATCCTAAAGTTTCATCGGAAATATAACTCTGACTGCCATTGACGTAGTTGTCGGACACCGGTGATTTCTATCAAACTTTGACTGGGGATTACAGAAGAACAAAACAAGCTACAAACCAACTTATTTTTTGCTGATGAAAGTAGACAGTCCAATCTTTCAGAATCTGGTTTCATATTTTACATAGTTATAGCTCACAATATTCTGTAGGTCTTGGAATTCAGTGAAATCCTCAAAAACCACTGGCAGTCAATTAGTTAATGATAAAACTAACAGTAGTAACACAATCGTATGGTGTTACAATTTAGTTTTATTGTGAGCTTTTTTGGACACATTCTCCTTATATTAATTCAATCACTGTTCAATTCTGTACCAGACTCATGCGAGGCAATGTGGGTGTCTTGCCTAAGTACAACAGTTGGGCACTTCTCCCGTCAGCCGTCCCTCTGAGACACTTCCCAGCTGTATCTGATCACTTAACAAACTCTCCATAGCTTCTCTAATCCGACAGCATCAGGCTTGGACATGATGGAGTGCAAACATGTTCAGATACCTTTAAAGAAAAGCACAGAGTCTGTTTTGCATTCTTTTTGAGGGCACTCCACTGCAGCGTCTAGGTGAGAGGGCACTCCAGGAAAATCCTCTTGGATGTCTTTGGGATAACCGTCCTCCAGACTTTCATTATAGTAACTGAATACTTTGTCATCCTTTACAAGACAGTATGACAATTATTCATAGTTAGTGTGGTAAAAGATAGGCTATGCTCTAGTGAAGCTTACCAGGAAAAAGTAGACGTGGTCATGGTCTCCGGCGTTTTCCACGTTGTGCATTCGGAAAGCAGCATCGACATGACCGATACCATGAACGTCGTCGAGTTCCTTAAAGACATTTGTAGACAGCTGAGCGTCACCTTCGTATCCCTTCCATAAGTGGCCGCCTAAAAAATGAGGCAAGATTTAAATACTCTTCATTTAGCGGAGAATCTTTGGTACAATTCGATTTCGATGACAAACCTTTAAAGAAAATAGTTGTCCCTTTCTCATCTGGGGAAATTGCATCAAACTCAAGGCCCAAACAGCGATCTGGAAGTGCAGACTGTGTGCTCTCTGAAATTGGGAGCAATAATCTGTTAATACATATGATATATTTGTTATGCTTAAAATAGTATTAAAATGGTTTACCAGGTTCTGCTACATCTTGCCTGTGAAATAAAGGAGAATCGGTCACAGATTGACAGGCAGAGCAAACACACCGACTTTTATCAAATTAAAACTATGCTGTACTTTTGAATTCGAGAATTATTGTTCCACAAATGTTCTACAAAAACAATCAAATCGTACTCACGCTGGGGCCCCAAAGGAAAGAGCAAGCAGCAGGCCCAGAAAGAGTAGGCTTGATAGCAGCTTCATATTGTTTTAGTGAAGAGTGTGCGCGAACAGCTGAACTTATGCTGCTCCTGTGTGCGTCGATATGTTAGGTAATGTGTGTAACTTTTGAATCACTTTGGAAATGTTCCCTGTTGCCCAATAGGGATTTGTTGGCTGGACACTGGAAAAGTTAAAGTACACAATGTATTTCTTGAATTGACTGTGAATCATTGCAAAATATCAAACAAAATATCTCGTGTTCTTTTAGGAGTTTCTCAAGTGTTAAAAAAAGACAGTGAAAAGTAAATTATATTTTATTTGAATGTTAGGTATTGACAATAACTTCATGCTCCCAATTCCCAGAGTAAAAAGTAGGTTTTTCATATTTAGTATTAGGCATTGAAGGTTAAAAGGACTTGAAGATTAAAAGCATAAAGCATAATTATTCCTGTCCATGTTCTATCAGCATTTTGCTGTATAATCAGTTATTTCTGTAGAAAGAGTTGTCATGCCTTCCTACACACCATATATACAACATGAAGTTTATAAAAACATTAAAAGAGTAAAGTATGATAATCACAAAGTTACCCTCAGTACTAACCCCAGTAACCTTGGTACATTTGTCCTGCAAACTTAATTCCCCTAATTGGACTTGTAGCGGTAGATCTTTATACAGTGATTCATGCTGTCAGACAGAGCCATATGTCCATCAGGCAGCAGGGCCAGGCCCCTTGGGCTGCTCAGGGTGTCGTTGACCAGGGGCCAGCCCACGCCCTTGGATGGATAGATGAGCACACGGTGATACTGCTTTCCCCAGTCAGCCACAAGGACATCCCCATCACTGTCAATGCAGAGACCCCAGGGACTGCTCAGGACGGGCCCCAACCCTGAGCACACGCCCAGGATCCTGATGGTAGACCATCCAGGGTCCAAGACTCGGATACATGGCACTCGCCCTGTCTCACTGCCCCTCTCTGAAACTGCCATCAGTCCTGTACTGAGACAAGCAGCTACCAGGTATGGCCTGTGATACCCCGTCACCACCGTGCGCTCCAGCCGGACTCCTGTCTTTGGGTCAAGCTTGAGTGCCGTGAGGCTGCCGCGTTTGATATCAGCCACCAGAAACTCGTCATTCTGATTCACAGTAACCCCCCTGGGAGCATCCAACTCCTCATTAGAGGATCCAATCAGTGTTCCTCCAAATGTTTGCAGCAGGCGGCCATGACGGCTGAAGACCAAAACAGCTCGCTCTGCTGCACAGGTGAGTGCGATGAGGCCACAGGAGTTTACAGCCACATCGAAGAAGTTACTAATGCGACAAGACCTTTCTGACCCTGTGGGAGACACTTGCTGAACGAGATTCTTCTGGATGTCTGTCACCTGAACCCGAGCATTCCCACAGTCCACTATATACAACTGGCCATTAACAGTAGCATGAACTCCGCTTGGTAGGTTAAAGTCATTCCGACCTGATCCTTGTTTTCCAATTTGTTTAATTAGAACCGCAGCGTCAAGGGCAGTGGACACTGTCTCTTCTTCTAAATCCTTCAAAGGTGGCATCTCTATATTCTTTTTAGTCTCTTTGGCTTTCTGTACTTTTTCTCCGTCTATAGCAGACATAGATAGTGACCTGCTGACACGATTCAGACCGGAGCCTCTTGTGAAACATGACTTTGACCTTGACTGTCGTTCTGAGCTCACACTGATGAGCTCTGATTGAGGGCTGCTCTGACTTGTAAAATTGGAGGCCAACTGCATTCTGCTGACCTTCCTGATTCCTCCATTGTCTTTCTTATCACTCGTGATCAGAGGTCTCAGCCTGCCTGAAAGGTCCACAGTAGACACCGCTCGACGGTGTTCCTGCTTTAAGGATCCATTCACTGGAGTATTTACACTGTACGTGTAACAGCCGTCCTCACTTTCTGTTGGCGAAGGCGGACTGCCACTGTCCATTGATTGAGTTGAAGTCTTTTTTCTGAGTAGCTTTTGCTGCGGCAGTGAAGGGCGTCTCGTTAAATCTGCGAGACTGTGTCTTGTTAGTGAACTTTTCCGTTTCATCATTGGAGAAATGGCCCGGGCACAGATCTTTGTGTTACTTTCTTCTGGGGGACAGGATGGTTCATCAGATGAAACCCGAACCAGAGCTTTTTGTTTTCTTTTGTGTTTTATTATGGGATGCCTTTTCCTGTGTTTTCTCCCGTCAGACTCCTCTCCGTCAGACTCTCCCTGACTGAATGCTGGTGGAATGGCCAGGAACAGGTCCTGCCCCTGTGTCTCTGAGCACACTGACTCCAGCTCCTCGTCCTGGGAGGACTCTGATGCTCCTCGTTGCCTTGATACAGGAGACGTTGGTGACTTAAAATCATCTTCATTCTCTGTAGAGCTTGACAAGCGCAGTTTTCTTACAACACGCATTTTTTCATTGTTAGCTTTTTTACCCTCACCTATTTTGTTGGATTGTGGGTCTTTTCGAATATCAATTGGAGTGATATTTGTGAACATTTCTCCTCCTGAATGTAAAGCACACTTCTGTCCCTGGGCACCACAGACACCAATAGGGTAAGTCATCCCCTGTTCTTGAACATCAACACCCCCCAGACTCAGTGTCTTAGACCAGTCTGTTGAAACAAAATGTACACGTTTCAGCGTGAGTGAGATTTCCCACGGCTGAGTGACCTCTGCGACCCCTCTCTGAAGCTGGTTCTTGTTTGCACCTCCAGCAGTGCCACCCCATCTCTTGACCTGCTCCTTCAACTGAACAATATTTCTAATTTGTTGGTCTACCATTGACTGTACGACACGCACAGCTGCAGCATTCTCTCGTTTGACCTGATCCAGCCGCCTCTGTGCATCTCTGTGGTCCTGCTCTATCTTCTCCAGTAAGCGTCGCTCTTCTCGTTGGGCTTCAAATACAGCATTGTCTAGCTGCCGGTTCACCTCCTCCACTTCATTCTGCTGTCTTTCCCTGAGGGTCAGCAGTTCTTGTTCCCCTTGCTCGAGGTTGGCGAGGGCCTGTGACACCCATGGAGGCGGGGAGATCAAAGATGCAGGTGTAAAGATGGACTCCCGAGGGGTGTGAGTGGGGGGTGGCGCAGAGGTCACTTCATCTTTCTGTGTAAGAGTGCTGCTCTGTGACAGGAGAGCTGAAAATCCCGGCAGAGGTCTTCTTTCAGAATGCGATCTGAGCAACATTGTGTGAAAATTTGCCTGGAACAATTTTCTTTTAATCTGTGAAGAGAAGGGCATACACAGATATATTTAGTGTTTTAAGATTAGCGTCACATCATTTTGAAGAATAAAACACACTCCAAATTCTATTGTCAAAGGTTCGTGTATATGTAAACTGATTCTTTAATCCCTTGGGTAATGCCTTTGTGTATCCTGTTGATTCAAGGATATCATATGTGCGCATTTGTTTGCAATAGTAAACTAGGACGGCAGCCATTTTCTTGCAACTTTATCCGACTGACACAACATTCTCTCAGACTCTCTCAGATTCTCTCAGGCTCATAAGTGGTCTCGAATAACTACCGTCCTGCTTTCGCCTGTGGGTTGGGAGTCAGCTCAGCCAATCAGCATCATGCCCAATATAATTTGTTACTCTGTAAATTAAGGTACAATGAGGTACCTAAAGTACTAAAATCAGATTTAGTTAATTTTATGGCTTATCCAAGTTCACTCCCTGCTTTCCTCGAATCGTAATTGTGTAGGTTGACTCCTTAAGCATCGACCATTGCTCAATAATTGGATTAAGTGATTTATTTTTAACATCAAGAGCTGATTAGACGTCATATCACTGGGAGAGGCAAAACCAATTGTGTTCAACTAAATAGGAAAAAAGGAGGACTGGCGTTTCAACATTAACATATATCTAAAACTTATCATACACTGTAGGTCAAGAGCATATCATTTTAGGCAAATATAGATAAGATGTTGAATTTGCCATTTGCTGTTCAATCTTTCTTAAAAGCCTTACACATTCTTTGAACAAGTTACGGCCTTTAATCTTTTTCCTCGTTGACTAAGTTCATCCTGTCACTTGTCATTGAATCTCAACAGTCTCTGTGGTACTTCCGAGTGTAGCACAGACCCCTATTGTCAGAAATGGCATTACTTATCAGCTCAAGGCACTGAAACGGAGCCCTGTCTTTCATCATCCATATTAGGTATGTGACACACTGCCAGATGAGGCGGATACTTGAGTTTTCGCAGTGACCTTCTCATTTCGATTGGATTATAATTCTGAGGTGCACTTGTGTGAGGGCGCTTGTTAAGGGAGTAGATCTAGTCCAAGCCAGTTACCCTCTGAGCAAAACAACAAGGCTTTTGCATGGATGAAAGGATTGGTGTCGGTTTACTGCGGTGCGTTCACAATACAGTCCCTCTGGAAACATATGACCTCAGATCATCAGCGGATAAAATCTGTTCCCATGTTTTTAAAATGATGTCAAAGAGATGAGTTTCATACTGATTTTAAGCACAGGCCTCTTGGGATTTATGGGGGTGTTAAAGACAGTTCTGAAGCAAGTAGCTAAAAGGACAGCGGTGTAAAGTCTGAATTGTTTGGCAGAAAAGTTGATTGACAAGTTCATGCGTTTAAATGGATTGTTTGTTTGTAAAGGGTGAATTGTAGGCGGCGGTGGTGGCAAATCCCTGTCTGTCTCCTGGACTGTGGACACTAGCTTCTCAAGTTTCCCCACTTTAATGTTGAATGAGTAGCACTAGTTGCTAAGTTACCAAACTAAGCCCCCATTTGCTCAAGTGCGTACAGGCTATGGAACAAATCCCATTCATAATTGAGACGTTTGCAGAAGGTTCACATGCATTCCTACACATCCAGACCATTTTATGAATCTGAAAAATCAACATTTATATTAAAAAAAAAACTTGATATGTTTGTATTGTTGAATTATTGCACATGATAAAAATAACATGTTTCTTTCATGCGTCACAAATTAATATCACGCTGAAAGTGTTGGTGCTCCTGCCCATATGCGTCATAAATGTATATGTAGCATGCAGAAAAGTTAATCATTTTAATACATAAACTAATTTTCTCCCCCTTTCTCATTCCCTTTTGACTTCAGTTGTAAAAACGGTGCATTCACACTTGTTGAACTTTCATTTCTGGTTTACTTGAGGCAAAAAAAAGGTGCTATTTGTGACTGTCAAAACCCTAAACAAGTAAACGTGTGTTCTCTCGTCAGTTTACATTGTTTTAAACAGATGTGTGAATATTAGCATTTTTTCCTGAACCAGATTTGGTCCCATTAAAGTGAACAAGTGTGGAAGCACCTTAAGCTGTTGGTAAAGTTGCGTGCAGAATCATGCAGTAGTGTTTGGGTCGTACCTGAACAGAAGAGGCGTGTGTGTCTTCACGTGTAGCTGCTGCTGCTCTGTCCTCCAGTCCTCAGTCCTACATCTCCTACTCCAGCTGTCAGTCACACCCCCTTCTCACACCTACTCCCCTCCTGGCTGCCTTTTTCACTGCATTCCTAGCAGGCTGTCTGGAGGTATACGTGTCATTCGACTCTGTGGTTATGCTGTTGTCGATTAGCGTAGTTAAAAGTTGCTTCTGTTTGTTTAGTATGTTCAAAATGCTTTTCAATAACCTGCAATTCTATTCTAACTAGACAACAACTCTTTTGATGATTCCATACATGTGCAAACTCTAACACTTGCGCCATACATTTCCGTCGTAAGTGTAATGCTGTTAATTCTGTTGATACATTTTATATGGGTCTTCATTAATTGTGGTGAAGAGTTGATGCACCTGTTGTCCATGTCCAATGTTGCAATCTACAAAACCACCACTAGATGTCAGCAAATAGAAAGCGTCGGGATAGAAGTATGGGGCGCTTTCAAGATTTCAAGATGTAGGTTGTAAAGGTTTAAGTGCTTTTTACCAGTATAGAAAACAAAAACAAAATAATACAATCTAATGTCTAGTATTTAAGAAGGAAATTTATATTATTACATTCAGGGCTGAAACTATTGATCATTAGCGTTCATTTTCATTGAATTATTAGAGCATTTTCTGCTTTAGAATCTGAAGGATGTGGTTCAAGTATCTTATTTTGAATTATAAAATAGTTTAGCATTAAATGAAATGTATTTAGTATTTTAGCTCAAGCAACTTTACCATACAGTCTATATCAAATTTTAATCAAATCTCGTCTTTTTATTCCTAGGAAGTCATCAGAAATCTTTCAAACACTGTCTGTCATCAGGATAAAAACAGTTAATTTTGTATATAATCTTATCTTTGCACTAAAATGTGGTCAAAAGATGTGAAACTGACCAACTCCTGACAGCTCCTTGTCGTTTCAAACAGTGTGGAAAACCTCTATTTATATATTATTACTATTTTGTACTTGTTTTATTGTTGATGAATGATTATTATTCCAAATATTTTTTTTCAGCATGGCGTAAACCAGTAAAGAACCTTTTTTACCTCACACAACTTTCCAGAACTTAATTACGTGCCACATTTCCTGCTGTCCCCTTTCAACTGCAGAACCAGGCCCAAAACAATGCTGGATATTAATTATTATTCTTAATTGTCTTATAAGGTCTAGGTGTGGGGACTCTATGTGATCTTGGGACTGTTTTGAGCCTCTAAGGGGGTGACAGCTGTCCTCTACACAAGCTCCAACATCTTCTCACCAATTATCTTCACCCACACAGATCCGCCGGCCGTGGTGTGACCCCCTGGTCCTGGGGCACATGTCAGGCAGACTGGGTGTCACTGGAGGTCCACGGGCTGCCTGCGCTGGTGTTGTGACGGATTATTTCTATCTCCTGTCCTGTCAGCAGCAATGGGGAATTATGTGAGCCCAAGGATGCGTCAGGACCAGTGCGTTATTGATATCACCATTCAGACATACAATCCAGCTGCTCGCCCTGCCTCGCACATCAGTACAATTAAATCTCCTGCGTGTGCGTGTGGCAGAGAGTAATGGCCTCAATAGTTACTGTAACAAAACAATAATGTCACAAATAGATATATATATAAGGCGCACATGTGACAGCAAATGTAATTGGCTATTATTACCTTGCGCAAACAAATGGAGGTGTCACTGCTCTGCAAGAAAACTGTTGCAAGCAAACAATTAAAACAAGTCAGATTTTGTGGGATAATATTAGAGAAAGTGGTCAAGAAAGTCATGTCGCGCCGGTCTTCCCCACTTTGCATAAAGCAGGCAATATTAGATGATGAATATGGTAATGGTCGTCGTTCTTGTGGGACTATCTCCTTTCAGAGGCAAGATCTGGTTCTGCTGTTAGATTCGATTAATTCCTCTTCACGCCAATCCTCATTTTGGTGTCCCCCTCCACGCCCAGCGACCCCTCCTTTCTC
Organism: Knipowitschia caucasica; assembly: GCA_964034765.1. Taxonomy (NCBI): domain Eukaryota; kingdom Metazoa; phylum Chordata; class Actinopteri; order Gobiiformes; family Gobiidae; genus Knipowitschia; species Knipowitschia caucasica. Next base: position 11,728,210 of record OZ035844.1, read on the forward strand.
CCTAACACTTTAGGCCTATGATATTAGATGAACAATCGCAGAAACAAAACGAGCTGGAACAACCAAGATGGGAACAGATGGCACGTAATTGCCTGGTGGAGGAAGCCAGGGAGTCAATTTTTACCCGTCCTGAGGGAGTTGCAGTGGGAGAAAAAAGAAAAAAAGTGCAGGTGCATTTGTTTTGATCAGATATGGCCTGGAGGAGGCATCTGAGCATTATGCATCACACAAGCATTAGGGAGGAGAATTGAACAAAAGCGTCCGTCGCGTTGGTGAGCTTTCATCAGGCCAATGAGGTGCGTGCGGCGCGGCGTCAACAGAAGCAGATGCGTCACAAATTAATATCACGCTGAAAGTGTTGTGAAAGCTGTCAAACTTTTCACATGGTGCTCCAGCCCGAATCCAAACACCTCAGCTCCGCTTTGAGTCTGAGCAAAGAAGCCGTGATGAAAATATATGTGTGAAAAAGTGCTGGTTTGGAGTTTTCAAATTGGATCATTTCTTTCCATGACTAATTAGTATTTGTAACTAAATTCATTTTCAGTATCAGAAGTGGCTTGTTAGATGGACTAGATTTCCAAATTAAATTTCTGGATAATAATAATAACAATATATTTAATTTCTTAGGGGCCTTTCTAGATATCCACACCGCTGTCAGACTGTACAACAAGTCACTTTAAGTCACTGCATTAAGACAAAAAAAAACCTGCACTAATATTGACACTGTTTCGGAACTTTTTTTTGCCACTTTTTGAATTGACATTTTTTTATTGTACATAATATCCTGCATTTAACATGTTTGCACAATTCTTTCTTTTTGCACATAGTCTTGAGTGTTTCTATCCATTCCAGATGTGTACATTTCTCCTTTGTGAGATCTATAAAGTATATTTTATCTTATACTCAAGGCCCCCTCACAAGTGCATTGATAGATGGTTAAAATACAAGTTAGAATACATAGTTAAAAGCAGCATGAACAGAGGAGGGTGTAGTTATGGTGTAGGTGGTGTAAAGCTTGTACTAACGTATTTTGTTCAGAATCAGAATTATTAGTTTTGCCATTGTGAGTAACAGGAAGTCGCAAACTATAGAAAATGCCTTTGACTCATGGTGCTAACAAGTTATAAAAGTAAAACTAGAATAAGGCATGCATTAAAAGACACTAAAGACATGAATCTACTTTACACATGTTTCAATCGGGATAAAATGAGGGCTACAAACCCCTTGGTAATGGAAATGTCCATTGACTGTTCTCTCAAGATGCAGCGCTGTTAGAAAACCAGTTAACACTCTGATGACTATGTATTGATCTTCTCAATTACCCCGGGACAAATTTTCAATATTGCAACACAACGACATCATCATGCGCTCTGAAATTATATATTGGAAAACTGATTAGTGGGTTGCAGCCATGGCTTCCCGTTGACCACTGTCATTGTCAGTGGAATCACAACAAATGGCTCATTTCACAGTGACCCATTACAGCAATCAATGGATCGATGAAATGTGAAAAGCCACATGTGCAGTCGGTTTGTGATGATATGAAGATTTGAAGCTCATTCTGAGACCTTGGGCAGAGCTTCGTACAATACTGTCTTCTCCACAGTTGTACAAACACTGTCCTCACAATAAAGAACCAGTCATTAATTTTCTTTTATTATCTTTTTTTTTTTTGAACGATGCGCCTGGAAACGGCTGCAAGTCCTAAGTAGCTCTAGCCTGGTTTTACCATACCCTCGTACTTGTACATCCCGGGAAAAAAAGATTTGACCGGAGTTTACGGATGGCAAAGGCCAGGCTAAAGTAGCTCTAAAACTGTTGTTATTTTGTGCTTAATCTATTTTTATTTTTATTGCTTTCTTCTGCCTGAGAGGTTACAGTTCAGTGTTCATGGTTTTACACTGGTCCAGACCAGAGCAGAGAGGATTCATGGTTTTACACTGGTCCAGACCAGAGCAGAGAGGATTCATGGTTTTACACTGGTCCAGACCAGAGCAGAGAGGATTCATGGTTTTACACTGGTCCAGACCAGAGCAGAGAGGATTCATGGTTTTACACTGGTCCAGACCAGAGCAGAGAGGATTCATGGTCTGAACCAAGTGGATCAGGTGAAAATCCACTGGAGGAATGATAACTTTTGAAAAGTGCTAATGAAGCGTTCAGCATTTTATTTTGGACCAGAGCAGAGAAAATGGTCCAAACCAAGCCTTTTGACCCGTCCTGCTCCACCCAGAGGCTACTCCACCTCTGCTGCTGTGACCCGTCCTGCTCCACCCAGAGGCTACTCCACCTCTGCTGCTGTGACCCGTCCTGCTCCACCCAGAGGCTACTCCACCTCTGCTGCTGTGACCTGTCCTGCTTCACCCAGAGGCTACTCCACCTCTGCTGCTGTGACCTGTCCTGCTTCACCCAGAGGCTACTCCACCTCTGCTGCTGTGACCCGTCCTGCTTCACCCAGAGACTACTCCACCTCTGCTGCTGTGACCTGTCCTGCTTCACCCTGAGGCTACTCCACCTCTGCTGCTGTGACCCGTCCTGCTCCACCCAGCGACTACTCCACCTCTGCTGCTGTGACCTGTCCTGCTTCACCCAGAGGCTACTCCACCTCTGCTGCTGTGACCCGTCCTGCTTCACCCAGAGACTACTCCACCTCTGCTGCTGTGACCCGTCCTGCTCCACCCAGAGACTACTCCACCTCTGCTGCTGTGACCCGTCCTGCTCCACCCAGAGGCTACTCCACCTCTGCTGCTGTGACCCGTCCTGCTTCACCCAGAGGCTACTTCACCTCTGCTGCTGTGACCCATCCTGCTCCACCCAGAGGCTACTCCACCTCTGCTGCTGTGACCCGTCCTGCTCCACCCAGAGGCTACTCCACCTCTGCTGCTGTGACCCATCCTGCTCCACCCAGAGGCTACTCCACCTCTGCTGCTGTGACCCATCCTGCTCCACCCAGAGGCTACTCCACCCTCTGCTGCTGTGACCCATCCTGCTCCACCCAGAGGCTACTCCACCTCTGCTGCTGTGACCCGTCCTGCTTCACCCAGAGGCTACTTCACCTCTGCTGCTGTGACCCATCCTGCTCCACCCAGAGGCTACTCCACCTCTGCTGCTGTGACCCGTCCTGCTCCACCCAGAGGCTACTCCACCTCTGCTGCTGTGACCCATCCTGCTCCACCCAGAGGCTACTCCACCTCTGCTGCTGTGACCCGTCCTGCTCCACCCAGAGGCTACTCCACCTCTGCTGCTGTGACCTGAAGGGCTGTTGCCAATTACTATTATTATGTTTTTTGAATGAGCAATCCTTAATTTCTCCTACGGAGGATCAATAAAGTATCTATCTATCTATTAGTTTCTTGAATTTGATGTCATTACGGTTGTGTCAAGATAATTGCACGGCCATTTTCTTTCTTATTTATAGGCTTTACTTAGTATTTATGCTTGTTCTTGTCCTGAGAGAATCTATATAGTTATGATACTTTATGTTTTGACAACACAAATGTGCATTCAAACATTGTAAGTTGTCCTTGTCTCCACCAAGATAAAAATATAGGTGAAAGTCTCAAAGTTTCAACCTCGTAGTGTAATATCTACTCACAATCATTCCTAAAATGGGCAATTGTTCAGCACTATTTCACAGAACACATGCAATCCAATGCAATACCACTTTTCCATATTTATTCTATATTTCTGCTCATTCTTTATCTCGTAATGAGAGATAATGGCGCTATCTCATGCTGATACATTAATTTCTCCCATGGGTGTTAACACGACTGCTGCTTCTACTGCCACATCGCCTTGTTTGCGCTTTCCCCTCTTCATCCTTGGACATGAATCAGCCGCATACTGTACCGAGATGAAATTCTGCTTTTTTTTTCTCTCTCTCGCTCCTTTTTTCTGCCTGTCCTCTAAGCTCTGACCACATCTGTTCAATTACCAGCATGGAAAGTGCATTACCATTGGCTTTGTTGTCGGAGATGCTTGATTTTCTTAGTAAAAAAGCAGATGAATTTATAATGTTGTGATCCCGTCTGTTGTGAATCTCTTGAGCCGTAGCGTGGCCTGGGATCAGAATGAGCATTTTGATGAGCTATAGGCCTTCGCTTCCTCCTTCTATTTTTTTTCTCTTTTTTTTTACTATCCCAAACTTGCGCTGGCCGCCCAATATCAAACTAATAAATTACAGCCCCCGTCTCCCACATAACTCAGTGATAAATAAAAAAAGGTTCTGCCATGGTGTGCAGCTGTGACCCAGGGTTACCTAGCAACAGGTCATGCCCAGACTTGATGCGGCAAGGTGGAGATGCACCTCAGGAGGAAAAGGGGGAGAGGGTGGGAGGTTTGGGGTGGGGGGGGGAGTCTCATCCTCACTCTCTATGACCCTTGACAGATAGAAAACGCACTCAGAGGAAACGGCGCTTGATTGACAGGGATATTTGGAGGAACCCCGGACTATCCATTACTGCTTTGAGGCCCGGCCTGGACTTTGGGGCGTCTTTATATATATATATATCTCCTAAAAAGATGCGGTTTTATGAAGCAATTGACTTTTAAATGCCAAAGTAGTAAATCTTCTGGCTTTAAATGGTGCGATAAGAGAATAAACAGGGTTAGGGGTAGTAAGTACAGGGCACATTCAACAAACATATTGTTGTCGTGCAGGAGTAAATGCAGTGAGGATGAAATAAGTTTAGTGTCAATACATTGTGTCAGAATTGAATCACAACTTTCAATTTATTTTTGTGTAGCCCTAAATCACAACAGAAGTTTGTCTCAGAGGATTTTGCAAAGCTATAGATTTACCAACACAGACCAAATAATCAAAGACAGGAAATGCGAGAGTATCAAACATATAGTCCATAGTCACAAACATATAGTCCATATTCCATAGTAGCAAACATATAGTCCATAGTCCATAGTATCAAACATATAGTCCATAGTAACAAACATATAGTCCATAGTCCATAGTAACAAACATATAGTCCATAGTCCATAGTAACAAACATATAGTCCATAGTAACAAACACATAGTCCATAGTCCATAGTAACAAACATATAGTCCATAGTCCATAGTAAAAACATATAGTCCATAACAAACATATAGTCCATAGTAACAAACATATAGTCCTTAGTCCATAGTAACAAACATATAGTCCATAGTAACAAACATATAGTCCATAGTCCATAGTAACAAACATATAGTCCATAGTTCATAGTAACAAACATATAGTCCATAGTCCATAGTAACAAACATATAGTCCATAGTTCATAGTAACAAACATATAGTCCATAGTAACAAACATATAGTCCATAGTAACAAACATATAGTCCATAGTAGCAAACATATAGTCCATAGTCCATAGTAACAAACATATAGTCCATAGTAACAAACATATAGTCCATAGTAACAAACATATAGTCCATAGTCCATAGTAACAAACATATAGTCCATAGTAACAAACATATAGTCCATAGTAACAAACATATAGTCCATAGTCCATAGTAACAAACATATAGTCCATAGTCCATAGTAACAAACATATAGTCCATAGTAACAAACATATAGTCCATAGTAACAAACATATAGTCCATAGTCCAGAGTAACACACATATAGTCCATAGTCCATAGTAACAAACATATAGTCCATAGTAATAAACATATAGTCCATAGTCCATAGTATCAAACATATAGTCCATAGTAACAAACATATAGTCCATAGTCCATAGTAACAAACATATAGTCCATAGTAACAAACATATAGTCCATAGTATCAAACATATAGTCCATAGTAACAAACATATAGTCCATAGTATCAAACATATAGTCCATTGTCCATAGTATCAAACACATAGTCCATAGTCCATAGTGTCAAACATATAGTCCATAGTAACAAACATATAGTCCATAGTAACAAACATATAGTCCATAGTCCATAGTAACAAACATATAGTCCATAGTAACAAACATATAGTCCATAGTCCATAGTAACAAACATATAGTCCATAGTAACAAACACATAGTCCATAGTAACAAACATATAGTCCATAGTCCATAGTAAAAACATATAGTCCATAACAAACATATAGTCCATAGTAACAAACATATAGTCCTTAGTCCATTAGTAACAAACATATAGTCCATAGTAACAAAACATATAGTCCTTAGTCCATAGTAACAAACATATAGTCCATAGTAACAAACATATAGTCCATAGTCCATAGTAACAAACATATAGTCCATAGTTCATAGTAACAAACATATAGTCCATAGTCCATAGTAACAAACATATAGTCCATAGTTCATAGTAACAAACATATAGTCCATAGTAACAAACATATAGTCCATAGTAACAAACATATAGTCCATAGTAGCAAACATATAGTCCATAGTCCATAGTAACAAACATATAGTCCATAGTAACAAACATATAGTCCATAGTAACAAACATATAGTCCATAGTCCAGAGTAACAAACATATAGTCCATAGTAACAAACATATAGTCCATAGTAACAAACATATAGTCCATAGTCCATAGTAACAAACATATAGTCCATAGTCCATAGTAACAAACATTTAGTCCATAGTAACAAACATATAGTCCATAGTAACAAACATATAGTCCATAGTCCAGAGTAACAAACATATAGTCCATAGTCCATAGTAACAAACATATAGTCCATAGTAATAAACATATAGTCCATAGTCCATAGTATCAAACATATAGTCCATAGTAACAAACATATAGTCCATAGTCCATAGTAACAAACATATAGTCCATAGTAACAAACATATAGTCCATAGTATCAAACATATAGTCCATAGTAACAAACATATAGTCCATAGTATCAAACATATAGTCCATTGTCCATAGTATCAAACACATAGTCCATAGTCCATAGTGTCAAACATATAGTCCATAGTAACAAACATATAGTCCATAGTAACAAACATATAGTCCATAGTCCATAGTAACAAACATATAGTCCATAGTAACAAACATATAGTCCATAGTAACAAACATATAGTCCATAGTATCAAACATATAGTCCATAGTAACAAACATATAGTCCATAGTATCAAACATATAGTCCATAGTCCATAGTATCAAACACATAGTCCATAGTCCATAGTAACAAACATATAGTCCATAGTAACAAAAATATAGTCCATAGTAACAAACATATAGTCCATAGTCCATAGTATCAAACACATAGTCCATAGTCCATAGTGTCAAACATATAGTCCATAGTCCATAGTATCAAACACATAGTCCATAGTAACAAACATATAGTCCATAGTCCATAGTATCAAACATATAGTCCATAGTAACAAACACATAGTCCATAGTATCAAACACATAGTCCATAGTATCAAACACATAGTCCATAGTATCAAACACATAGTCCATAGTATCAAACACATAGTCCATAGTATCAAACATATAGTCCATAGTAACAAACACATAGTCCATAGTATCAAACACATAGTCCATAGTATCAAACACATAGTCCATAGTATCAAACACATAGTCCATAGTATCAAACATATAGTCCATAGTAACAAACATATAGTCCATAGTATCAAACACATAGTCCATAGTCCATAGTATCAAACATATAGTCCATGGTATCAAACACATAGTCCATAGTAACAAACATATAGTCCATAGTAACAAACATATAGTCCATAGTCCATAGTATCAAACACATAGTCCATAGTATCAAACACATAGTCCATAGTATCAAACACATAGTCCATAGTAACAAACATATAGTCCATAGTATCAAACACATAGTCCATAGTCCATTGTATCAAACACATAGTCCATAGTCCATAGTATCAAACATATAGTCCATAGTATCAAACACATAGTCCATAGTAACAAACATATAGTCCATAGTAACAAACATATAGTCCATAGTATCAAACACATAGTCCATAGTATCACATAGTCCATAGTATCAAACACATAGTCCATAGTCCATAGTATCAAACACATAGTCCATAGTATCACATAGTCCATAGTATCAAACACATAGTCCATAGTATCAAACACATAGTCCATAGTATCAAACACATAGTCCATAGTATCAAACACATAGTCCATAGTAACAAACATATAGTCCATAGTATCAAACACATAGTCCATAGTCCATAGTATCAAACATATAGTTCATAGTATCAAACACATAGTCCATAGTAACAAACATATAGTCCATAGTAACAAACATATAGTCCATAGTCTCAAACACATAGTCCATAGTATCACATAGTCCATAGTATCAAACACATAGTCCATAGTCCATAGTAACAAACACATAGTCCACAGTATCAAACACATAGTCCATAGTATCAAACACATAGTCCATAGTCCATAGTATCAAACACATAGTCCATAGTATCAAACACATAGTCCATAGTATCAAACACATAGTCCCAAACACATATAGTCCATAGTATCAAACACATAGGTCTATAGTCAAAAACATAGTTATCAAAACATCGTCATGAGTATCAAACAGAGTAAACAATGTTTTATCAAATAAACTCGTATATGTATAAAACATAGTCCTTAGTATCAAAACTAGGTCATAGTATCAACACATAGTATGGGTATATTTGGTTAGATCCTTCTGCCTGGCAAGTTAAATACTTTCACAATGTATTGAAGTAAAATGTTAAATCTTTTTAAACTTTTAAATTTAACATCCTTAGTTATTATTTTATTATGTTTTTATGAATTAGGATTCTTTGAGATGTTATTCTTTGGTGTTTTTTGGGACAGATTATAGTATTAAAACATGGTATCCTTGTTATGTTTAGATCATTGAGTATTGTCAGGCACATGATCTAACGGAAAATTGTTTTTTGCAGTAATTCTAATAATAAAAGTAGTCGGGCTCAAGGTATCGTTATTGATTTAAAAAGATCTTAGGACGTGCTAAAAAAAACTAATTTACAAGTGATTAGAAAAGTTTTGAGAATTAGATAGACCTTATTGTGTGAGTTATTTTTATTTTTTATTTTATTGAAGTTCGTAAGGGGCCCTTGAGAACTTTATAAAGTAGTGTGATTATGAAAATTCTTTAGTGCTTGGTGAGACCAAAATTCAGAATGTGCACTTTGCTGCTTCATAAAAGATGAATTTAGTCGATAACTCTTTCAAAAATCATTTAGGTTTTTGAAAATAATAAACAATGATAAACTTGTAAAAAGCAAAAAAAAAACCAACTATGATTGCGTATAATTGGATTAGAGACTTTAGTGATTATGGGTACAAAAAATTAAAAATATGTTTTAAGTAACAAATCAAAAATAATAATATAATAAGTTAATTTTTGTTGAGATAGACTATTGGATAGAAATAAATTGTAATATGTACTTTTGAAGGAAGAAAAAAACCTGTTGAATTTTGCATGAAGGTTATTATAGTTGATCAGTTTTTGAGAGTAATAGTGTGTTAAACAGTATAAGAACTCAAGAGTAAATAATATGTTGGTTTTGTTCAAGGGGAGGTGCGTGAGGTAATTGTGACAGTTACAGAGATGGAAGCAGTGCGGCAGAGAGAACGGTTTTGCGGCGATGTGGAAATGAGAAGGCACGTTCGTGGTCAGGGGCTCCGTCTCTGTTGCCAGTGCGACGACGCTCTTGGGGGGACTCTGCAGTGTGTGAGGTTAGAATGGTAGTTAGGCCCAAAAAAACAACTGGTTATTGACAGTAGTGGTATATTTAGGATATTGTCATTGTAATTCCACAACGCGCTGTTTACGATCATATATAGTAAATACAGTAAAGAATGTTGACGCAATTTTTAACTGTAAGCGAGAATTGCCAGTGGCGGCAATCGTGTGTCTATGTTCTGCTTTGATAGCAACACCGCTTTGAATTATTTAACCTAGTAAATTTAAAATACACACAGCTTCAGTCAGAGGATATAACAAAAACCATTGAAGTCGATTCAGTTTTATTTGCATTTGCAGTAAA